>BSBM01000884.1:1237500-1352500 GCA_027924585.1 Larix kaempferi
CCTCTCACTCTCTGACCACTCTACTCATCTCTTACCTTTATCCCCTCTCTCTCTCTCTCCATCCCTTATTAACCCCCTCTCTCTCACACTCTCTCCCATATTCCTCAATCTACACATAACCCCCACCCCTCTCTCTCTAACCCCTAACACCCCCCCACCCCTCTCTCTCTCTAACCCCCCTCTCTCTCTCATCTCTCTCTCTCTCTCTCTCTCTTATTCCCCTTCCCCCTATAAATTACCTCTCTCTCTCTCTCTCTCTATCTCATATTCCCAGTCCCCCTATAACTTACCCCCACCCACTATATATCTCTCTCAACTTACTCCTCCCCTCTCTCACTCTCTCACCACTCTACTCATATCATACCTTTAACACCCCCCACCCGCTCTCTCTCACACACACACCTCTTCCCCCTAACCCTTATTACCCCCCATTCTCTCACTATCTGTCCCCTACTTCTCAACCTACACCCGCCCTACACCTAACCCCCCACTCTCTACCCCTAGCCCCCCTCCTACTCGCCTTTCACATAAACACCCCCATCGCCCTACCTCCCCTCCTTTACACCCAATATTTATCTCTCCCCCCTCTCTCTGTCCATATATCTCTCCCTGTCCCTTAATACCCCTCCCCTTAAAACTTTCAAACACCAATCAATCTATCTCTCTGTCTATCTGTCTGTCTCTCTCTATCTCTCTCTCTCTTCCCACCCTATATAGCCTTCTCCCTAACTTTCCTTATCTCTCCTAAACCCCTAAGCCCTTACCTCCCTAACACCACCATGGTCTCTTTCTCTTTCTCTCTCCCAACCCCCTTCCTCCTCCTGACCACTAATCACCCACACCCTCACCTACCCCCCTTCTCTCTCTCTCTCTCTCTCTCTCTACTCCTCCACATACCCTTAAACTCTAAACCCATCTCCCTCTCCTAACCTCCTAACATCTCTCTCTATCTCTCTCTCTCTCTTACCACTATTCCTACACCTACAACTAAACCCACTCCTCCTCCTCTCTCTCTCCCCTCTTATCCCTACTCCTTGATAACACCCTATCTCACTGTCTCACCACCCTACTCCTCCCCCTTCCTTTAACATCCATTCCTCTTCTCTCTCTCTCTCCTCTCTTCCCCCTAATCTTTATTAACCCCCTCTCTAACTCTTTCTCTACCCTAATACTTGACCTACACCTAACCCACAACCCTCTCTTTATAATCCAACACCCTAACACCACCCTATCTCACTCACTCTCAGTAAACCTAACGTGCCCTCCCTCTCACTAACCCCACTCATACGTTCTGCAATCCCACCTCTCTCTCTCCTACTCTCCTTAACCCCCCCTCTCTTTGTCTCTCCTAATATTCCTCCCCTTACAACTTACCACCCACCGATCTCTCTCCCAAATAACCCCCTAAACCCCTAGTTCCCTCTCTCTCTCTCTCTCTCTCTCTCTCTCCCCCATAATACCTTACCCAAACCTCCCTCTCCACTCTCTCTCTCTCTCTCTCCCCCCTAACTCCCCTACCCAACACCCCCCTCTCCCCTAATCCTTATATAAAAACTCCCCTCTCTCTCTCTTGCCTACTCCCCCTCCCCCTATAAATTACCCCCATCTCTCTCTCCCTCTCTCATATTCCCCCCCCTATAACTTACCTACATCTCTCTCTCTCTCTCCCCAACCCTTACTAATCCCCTCTCACTCTCTCACCACTCTACTCATCTCCTACCATTATCCTCTCTCTCTCTCTCTAGCCCTATTAACCACCTCTATCTCACTCTCTCTCCCTTACTGTTCAATTTGCACAGAACATCCACCCCTCTCTCTCTCCATAACCCCATAAAACCCCACCTCTCTCACTCTAAAAACCCATAATCCCCCGCTATCTACCCCTAGCCCCCCTCCTACTCTCCCTTCCAATAAATAACCCCTTTTACCCCCTATCAGTCTATCTCCTACTTCCCCTAACTCCCCTCCTCTCTGCCCACATCTCTCTCTTTCTCCCCCATTCTCTCTCTGTCTCTCCATCTCTCTCTCCCTCTCCCTTAATACCCCTCCCCTTGCCACCTTCCATCCATAATCAATCTCTCTCTCTCTCTCTCTCAACCTCTACCATATACTGCATTCTCTATAACTTTCCTAATATTCCCTAAAAACATTTCCAACCCTCCCCCCCTTCCAACACCATGTTTTCTCTCTCTCTCTCTCTCTCTCTCTCTCTCTCTCTCTCTCTCTCTCTCTTTCTCTCATACCCCCTTCTCTCTAACATCCCTAATATTTACAAAACCCCTAACTCTCTCTCCCCATCACGATCTCTATCTCTTTCTCACCCCCAACCCCACTACACCTAATCACCCTCACCCTCTCCCCCAAATTCTCTCTCTCTCTCTTTCTCTCAACTCTTCCTCCTAACCCTTACTAATCACCTCTCTCTCTCTCACGTCTTCCTCCTAACCCTTACTAATAACCTCTCTCTCTCTCACCTCTTAATTTTAACCCTTACTAATCACATCTCCCTCTCTCTCATACCCCCATCTCTCTAACATCCCTAATATTTATCTTCTCTCTTATACCACCATATCAGTTCTCTCTTATACCCCATTCCCTCAAATACCTCCATCTCCCTCTCTCTCTCTCTCTCCCCTAATCCCCATAGACAACCCCCCCTCTTTCTCTCATCTCTCTCTCTCTCTGTCTCTCTGTCTCTCTCTCTTATTCCCACTCACCCTATATATAACCCCCCTCTCTCTATCTCTCTCTCTCTCTCACCTATTCCCAATCCCCCTATAACTTACCCCCATGAGTTATCTCTCTCTCTCAACACTTACTAATCCCCTCTCTCACTCTCTAACTACTCCACTCATCTCCTACTTTTAACACCCCCCACCCACTCTCTCTCTCACACACACCTATTCCCCCTAACCCTTATTAACACCCACTCTTTCATTGTCTCTCCCCTACTCCTTAACCTACACCTAACCTCCCAGTCTCTACCCCTAACCCCCCTCCTATTCTCCATTCACATAAACACCCCCTTCACCCTCCCTCTCTCTCTTTCTTACTCTCTGTACCTCCCCTCCTCTCCACCCCATCTTTATCTCTCCCCCCTCTCTCTGTGCATCTCTCTCTCCCTCTCCCTTAATACCCCTCCCCTTACCACTTTCCAACACTAATCGATCTCTCTCTCTCTCTCTCTCTCTCTCTCTCTGACTCTCTCTCTCTCTCTCTCCCCCCACCATATATCCCCTTCTCCCTAACATTTCTTATTTCTCCTAAACCCCTAAGCCACTACCTCGCTAACCCCACCATGGTCTCTTTGTCTCTGCTAATATCCCTCCCCTTACAACTTAACACCCACCCCTCTCTATCCACCCTAACCCCTAAAACCCATATTTATCTCTCTCTCTCTCTATATATATATATATCTCCCCTAATACCCTACCCAACCCTCCCCTCTCTCTCTATCTCTCTCTCTCTCTTTCTCTCTCTCTCTCTCTCTCTCTCTCTCTCTCTCTCCCCTTATAAATTACCTGCATCTCTCTCTCTCTCTCTCTCTCTCTCTCTCTGCCCCTAACACTTACTAATCCCTCTCACTCTCTCACCACTCAACTCATCTGCTACCTTTATCCTCTCTCTCTCTCTAGCCTTTATTAACCCCATCTCTCTCACTCTCTCCCCTACTCCTCAATCTACACATAACCCCCAACCCTCTCTCTCTCCCTAACCCCCTAACACCCCCCCTCTCACACTCTCAAAACCCCTAACCCCCTGCTCTGTACCCCTAACCACGCTCCTACTCAAAATTCCCATAACCAACCCCTTTTTCCCCTTCTCCCTCTCTCTCTTACTCCCCCTACCTCCCCTCCTCTCATCCCCCATCTCTCTCTCATTGGTTCTCTCTCTCTCTCTCTCACTCTCCATTAATACCCCTGCCCTTACCACCTGCTAGCCCTAATCAATCTCTCTCCTGACACTATATATCTTTCTATCAATATTCCCTTATATCCCATTAAACCATACCTCCCTACCTCAATAATTCTCTCTTTCTCTTTCTCTCCCAAAACCCCCATCCTCCTACCCACCACCAATCACCCACAACCTCCCCAACCACCTCTATCTCTCTCTCTCCTACTCGTCCACATACCCCTAACCCCTAAACCCATTCTCTCTCTCTCTCTCTCTCTCTCTCTCTCTCACCCCTTCTCCCCACACTACAACTGACCCCACTCCTTCTCCTCTCTCCCCCCTCTTATCCCTAACCCTTAATAACACCCTAATTCACACTCTCACCACCATACTCCTCCCCTACCCGTAAAATCCATTCCTCCTTTTTGTCTCTCTTTGCCCTCTTCCCCCTACTGCTTGTTAACCCCCTCTCTCACTCTTTCTCTACCCTACTAATAAACCTACAAATAACCCCCAACCCTCTCTTTATAATCAAACCCCCTAAAACCACACTCTCTCTCTCTCACTCTCACTAGCCATAACCTTCCCTCTCTCTCCCTAACCCCACTAATACAATCCCTAAGCCCCCTATCTTTCCCTTCTACTCTACCTAACCCCTCTCTCTCTGTGTCTCTACTAATCCCTCTCCACTTACAACTTGCCACGCACCCCTCTCTCCCCCCCACCCCCCTAAAACATCTAGTTCTCTCTCTCTCTCTCTCTCTCTCTCTTCACACCCTATAAATTACCCCCATCTCTCTCTCTCTCCACCTCCACCATATATCCTCTTATCTATAACTTTCCTAATATTCCCTAAAACCATTTCCAACCCTCACCCCTTCCCACACCATATTCTCTCTCTCTCTCTCTTCCCACTAATCCCTATACCCCTAACCCTCTCTCTCTCTATCAACCTGCTCCTACAACTTACTATCCCCACATCTCTCTCTCTCTCTCATATCCCCTTCTCTCTAACATCCCTAATATTTACTAAACCCCTACTCCATCTCCCCATCACAATCTCTATCTCTTTCTTCACCCAAACCCCCCTACACCTAATCACCCTCACCGTCTCCCCCAAACTCTCTCTCTCTCTCAACTCTTCCTCCTAACCCTTACTAATCACTTCTCTCTCTCTCACCTTTTCCTCCTAACCCTTACTACACCTCCCCCTCCAACCTACCATGTCTCTATATCTCTCTCTTCCCTAATCCACCTCCCCATACATCTTATGATCCCCACATCTCTCTTTATATCTCTCTCTCTTCTCTCTTATACCCTCGTTTCTCTAACATCCCTAGATTTATCTTCTCTCTTATACCTCCATCTCTCTTATCTCTTCTCTCTTATACACCCTTCCCTCTAATACATCCATCTCTCTCTCTCTCAACACCACCTCCTCCTCTCTCTCTCTCTCTCTCTCTCTCTCCCCCTTAATCCCCATCTACAAACCCCACCTGTTTCTCTCATCTCTCTCTCTCTCTCCCTCTCTATTATTCCCCTTACCCCTATAAATTACCCCCCTCTCTCTCTGTCTCTCTCTCTCTCTCTTCTATTTCCACTCTCCCTATAAATTACCACCACCCACTCTCTCTCTCTCTCAACACTTACTAATCCTCTCTCTCACTCTCTCACCAATCTACTCATATCCTACCTTTAACACCCCCAACCTACTCTCTCTCACACAAACCTCTTCCCCATAACCCTTATTAACCCAAACTCTCTCTCTCTCTCTCTCTCTCTCTCTCTCTCTCTCTCTCTCTGTCCCCTACTCCTCAACCAATACCTAACCCCTACCCCTCTCTCTCTCCCCAACCCCCTAACACCCTGCTTCTCTCAATCTCACTATAACTAACCCCCCAGTCTCTACGACTAAACCACCTCCTACTCTCCCTTCCCATAACCACCCCCGTATCCCACCCTCTTGTTCTCTCTTACTCCCCCTCCCTCCCTTCCTCTCTCACCACTTTTTCTCTTTCCCCCCTCTCTCTCTTTCCATCTCTCTCTCCCTCTCCCCTAATACCCCTCCCATTACCACTTTCCAAGCCCAATAAATCTCTCTCTCTCTCTCTCACTCTCACTACCCATAACCTTCCCTCTCTCTTCCTAACCCCACTAATACAATCCCTAAGCCCCTCTCTCTCTCCCTCTTCTACTCTCCCCAACCCCCCCTCTCTCTTTGTCTTCGGTAATCCCCCTCCCCTCACAACTTAACACACACCCTTCTCTCTCCCCCCAACCCCCTAAAACCTCCAATTCTCTCTCTCTCTCACTCAATCGCTCTCTCTCTCTTCATCCCCTATAAATTACCATCATATATCTCTCTCTACCCCCACCCTATACACCCTTATCTCTAACTTTCATAATATTCCCTAAACCCCTTGTCACCTCACCCCCCCTTCCCACACCATGTTTTCTCTCTCTTTCTCTCTCTCTCTCTCTCTCTCTCTTCCCACTACTCCCTATACCCCTATCCCTCCCTCTCTCTCTAACCACTGTTTCCTACAACTTACCATGCCCACATATCTCTCTCTCTCTCAGACCCCCTTCTCTCTAACATCCCTAATCTTTACAAAACCCCTAACACTCTCTCCCAATCATGATATCTATCTCTTTCATGCCCCAAACCCCCCTACAACCCCTTCACCTAATCACCCTCACCCTCTCAACCAAACTTTATATCTCTCTCTCTCTAAACTCTTCCTCATAACCCTTACTAAACACCTCTCTCTCTCACCTCTTCCTCCTAACACTTACTTATAACACCTCTATCTCTCTCTCCCTCTCACCTCTTTACCCTAACCCTTACTAATCACATCTCTCTCTCTCGCATAATACACCTCCCCTCCAACCTCTCTCTCTCTCTCTCTCTCTCTCTCTCTCTCCTACTCACCAACCCCCACCTCACTCTCTCCCTAGTCCACCTTCCCATACAACTTATCATCTCCACATCTATCTCTCTCTCTCTCTCTCTTATACCACCATCTCTCTAACATCCCTAATATTTATCTTCTCTCTTCTCTCTTTTACCCCTTCTCTCTTCTCTCTTATACCCCCTTCACTATAATACATCCATCTGTCTCTCTATCTATCTCTAAACTCCACCTCCTCTCCCTCTCTCTCCCCCCCTAATCCCCCTAGACAACCCCCCTCTTTCTCTCATCTCTCTATCTCTCTCTCTCTCTCTCTCTCTCTCTCTCTCTCTCTCTCTCTTATTCCCCCTCCCCCTATAAATTACCTCTCTCTCTCTCTCTCTCTGTCTGTCTTGTTCCCACTCCCCCTATAACTTACTGCCACCCACTATCTCTCTCTCTCAACACTTACTCATCACCTCTCTCACTCTCTCACCACTCTACTCATCTCCTACCTTTAACACTCCCCACCCGCTCTCTCACACACACGCACCTATTCCCCCTAACCCTTATTAACATCCACTCTCTCACTATCTCTCCCCTACACCTAACCCCCCACTCTTTACCCCTAACTCCCCTTCTACTCTCTTTTCACATAAACACCCCCATCACCCTACCCCCCCTCCTCTGCACCCCATATTTATCTCCCCCCCTCTCTCTGTCCATAAATATCTCCCTGTCCCTTAATACCCCTCCCCTTACCACTTTCCAACCCCAATCAGTCTCTCTCTCTCTCTCTCTCTTTTTCCACCCTATATCCCCTTCTCCCTAACTTTCCTTATCTCTCCTAAACCCCTAAACCCTTACCTCCCTACTCCCACCATGGTCTCTTTCTCTTTCTCTTTACCAACCCCCCTCCTCCTCCCCACCACTAATCACCCATACCCTCACCCACCTGCCTTCTATCTATCTATGTGTGTGTGTGTGTGTGTGTGTGTGTGTGTGTGTGTGTACTCCTCCACATACCCTTAAACCCTAAACCCATCTCTCTCTCCTACCCTCCTAACATCTCTCTCTCTCTCACCATTTTTCCTACCCCTATAACTAACCCCACTCCTCCTCCTCCTCTCTCTCTCCTGTCTTATCCCTAACCTTTAATAACACCCTAATTCACTTTCTCACAACCCTAATCCTCCCTCTACCTCTAACATCCATTCCTCCTCTCTCTCTCTCTCTCCTCTCTTCCCCCTAATATTTATTAACCCCCTCTCTAACTCTTTCACTACCCTAATACTTGACCTACAGCTAGCCCACAACCCTCTCTTTATAATCCAACACCCCTAACACCACCCTTTGTCTCTCACTCTCACTAACCCTAACATTCCCTCCCTCTGCCTAACCCCACTCATACATTCCCTAATCCCCCTTCTCTCTCTCTCCTACTCTCCCTAACCACCCCTCTCTCTTTGTCTCTCATAATCTCCCTACCCTTACAACTTACCACCCACCCCTCTCTCTCTCTCATATTCCCCCTCCCTCTATAACTTACCTACATCTCTCTCTCTCTCTCTCATATTCCCCCTCCCCGTATAACTTACCTACATCTCTCTCTCTCTCTCTCTCCCCAACACTTACTAATCCCCTCTCACTCTATCACCACTCTACTCATCTCCTACCTTTATCCTCTCCCTCTCTCTCTCTCCCCCTCTCTCTCTCTAGCCCTTATTAACCCCCTCTCTCTCACTCTATCTCCCCTACTCCTCAATCTACACATAAACCCCACCCCTCTCTCTCTCCCTAACCCCCTACAACCCCCCTCTCTTAATCTCAAAACCCATAATCCCCCACTCTCTACCCATAACCCCCCTCCTACTCTCCCTTACCATAACCAACCCCATTCCCCCCCTCTCCCTCTATATATTACTCCCCCTACCTCCCCTCCTCTATGCCCCCATTTCTCTCTCCCCCATTCTCTCTCTTTCTCTCTCTCCATATCTCTCTCCCTCTCTCTCCAGACACTATATATCCTTCTCTCTCTATTCCCTTATCTCCCATAAACCCATACCTCCCTACCCCGAATGTTCTCTCTTTCTCTTTCTCTCCCCAAACCCCCATCCTCCTACTAACCACTAATCAACCACACCCTCCCCTACCACCTCTATCTCTCTCTCCCCTACTTGTCCACATACCCCTAACCACCAAACCCATCTCTCTCTCTCTCTCTCTCTCTCTCTCTCTCTCTCGCTCTCACTCTCATACACCACTTCTCCCAACCCTTCAACTAACCCCACTCCTCCTCCTCTCTCTCCCCTCTTATCCATAACCCTCAATAACACCCTAATTAACTCTCTCACCACCATACTCCTCCCCATACCCCTAAAATCCATTCCTCCTTTATGTCTCTCTCTCCTCTCTCCCCCCTACTCCTTATTAACACCCTCTCTTACTCTTTCTCTACCATACTACTACACCTATAAATAACCCCCAACCCTCTCTTTATAATCAAACCTGCCTAACACCACCATCTCTCTCTCTCACTCTCACTACCCATAACCTTCCCTCTCTCTCCCTAACCCCACTAATACTATCACTAAGCCCCCCTCTCTCTCTCTCTTCTACTCTCCCTAACCCCCCCTCTCTCTCTTTGTCTCTTCTAATCCCCCTCCCCTTACAACTTACCACACACCACTCTATCTCCTCCCAATCCCCTAAAACCTCTAGATCTCTCTCTCTCTCTCTCTCTCTCTCTCTCTCTCTCTCTCTCTCTCTCTCTCCACACCCTATAAATTACCCCCATCTCTCTCTCTCCACCCCCACCATATACCCCCTTCTCTCTAACTGTTAGGAACCTGTGTCAACCCTTCTCTTAACTATGTTAGTATATTGTTGTTGGACGCATATGCTTTGTAAGTTGTTCCATAGTATTTGTGGACCCATAGTTTATATTAGCCCATAGTATTGACCCATACTATTGGACGCATATGCTTTGTAAGTCGTCGTGTAATATTATATGTCCGATGGTTTTGACTCATAGTATTGAGCATAGAATTAGTATATAAGTGTGTGTTGAGGTCATTGAAGGCACCGTGAAGTTAATTGTATTGAGCTTGCTCAAAGGAGGTTGCCCCCTCGAAGTGGCCCATGATCAATATAAAAGTGATTCTGAGATCTATTATTTCTGATATCTCGTGTATTTGTATTAATTAATTATTACAGGTTCATCACACTAACTTTCCTAATCTTCCCTAAAACCATTTCCAACCCTCCCCCCCTTACCACACCATGTTTTCTCTCTCTCTCTCTCTCTCTTCCCACTACTCCCTATACTCATAACCCTCTCTCTCTCTCTCTCTCTCTCTCTTCCCACTACTCCCTATACCTGTAACCCTCTCTCTCTCTATCTGCCTGCCCCTACAAATTATCATCACCACATGTGTCTCTCTCTCATACCCCCTTCTCTCTAACATAACTAATATTTAATAAACCCCTAACTCTCTCTCCCCATCATGATCTCTATCTCTTTCTTGCCCCCAACCCCCCTACACCCCCTACACCTAATCACCCTCACCCTCTCCCCCAAACGCTCTCTCTCTCTCTCAACTCTTCCTCATAACCCTTACTAATCACCTCTCTCTCTCTCACCTCTTCCTCCTAACCCTTACTAATAACCTATATTTCTCTCACCTATTCATCCTAACCCTTACTAATCACATCTCTCTCTCTCTATGTTTGACAAAAAATCTACTGAGAGCGGACTCAAGGCCTGATCTCCCTAGCTTAACATAATTCTAGAACAAATAAGATAGAACAAAAAATACTTTCCTAGATCTAAAAGAAGTGCAAATGGAAAGATAGATCATTTACCTTAGATTCACACATCCCTTTCTCCTTCGTTGGTCGAATGCTCCAGCGCTGCTAGATCTTAAGCAACTAGACCCTGTTGAACATATAACAGCCCAAGAATAGTGAAAGCATACATTTCATATGATAGATCTAAGTTAACAGTTAAGGAGGAAAACTCTAAACATCATCAACACGACAACATTTATGGAAAGCAATTGTATTAACTGTATTGAAAAGTGGAGAGTACAATAGAAAAGAGGATTACAACCATTTCCTTAATGTTGCAAGCTCCTTCCGACAAGCCATGACAAAGCTCATAGAGAGAAGTGGATGTCTCCCATGGTAGAGTGCTAAATCTATTAAGCCTGATTACACCAGCATAAGAGTACCATAGACTCTCCCCCTTTTAGAGAGGGATAGGGCCTCACTTATATAGGGCTAAGTGGATAGGATATGGATAGGGTAGGTTGAGATATGGTAGGAGAGAGATAAGGGATCCTCCCTAGAGGTTAGGAATAGAAGGCCAGCTCCCCCAATAGGTCAGGGATAGGGATTGAAGTCAGCAACCTTTGAGAATGAGCTCAAAGAAGCTATTTTTTCCCAGCAACTAACTTCATTGCACCCTGTAATGGAGCAAGGGGTGACGTCGTAGGTTGCATGAGTGCATCCTACGACGACCTCTCAAAACCTAGCATAAAAGCAGTGGTGTCCTTCCCAGGTAAATGACTTAGCCAATGGAACTTCAAGGGTGTATACACTAAATCACATGATGGTAGTATTTTGGGTGATTTGGAAAATGATTAATATGAACAATGGTTTTAATTGTTAAATCAACGTCTACAATTCATTCCGAAATGAAATCAATGGCTACTGAGTGTTATCTTCCAAGAGCAATATCTTGAGATTTACAAGTCCAAATCAAGCCCAAGATAGCTCGTTGGAAAGCCGGAAGGATGAGGGAAAATTTTGGGAAGATTATTTTTTCAATTTGAATAGCTTAAACACCTCAAAAATCTGCCTGAACAGTCAATTTCAGATTTGCATAAGATTCGTTCATTTTTATTATTTTTGATTTGCAAATGAATTGTTATTTGTTTTAGGTTTCTGTTATTAGATTTGGAATGATATTTTATTTTCTATTTTGGATTGTATAGGTGTGGATTTGGATTTGGAGGAATCAAGATGAAGAACTACATCCCAATATTCGAATGATAAAAAACGTGCCAAGTGGAAAGCAATGATCTTTGGACATTCGAGAGTGATGAAGACGAATCTGGAAAATTTGAGACATGGGTTTTGTGTTGAAGGTGCCCAATTAGTTTGTTTAGGAGAAGAATCCTCAGAAAGTTCTTCATTTGGGAGATACGATTGGTTCTTTAAAATGGATTTTCCCAGATTTTTCTCATGGATGGATTTGGTAAATGAAACAACTGAGCTAGTTAGCTCAGCATTTGGGGAAATGGATCTGATCCTTTCTTATAATTTTTCTATATAAATACCTACCTTCAATGATCTGGGAGGAAAGAAGTGATCGACAGAGCTGGAAAGATTTCTCTTCTAGAACTAAGGATACTAGCCAAGGTTGATGATGATTTGAGAGCTCGAATCAGCAAGGAACAATTAGACATGCTGTGTTTTGCAGACATTGTAATTTCTTGCAGTTGTGTTAAATACAGTAAAAGTTTCTCCATACGTCTTCTTGTTTACTTATCAAGTTTATTTGATTAGTTTGATGATGCTCTGAGTCAATTATCAATTACTGTTTATTAATTTGCAATCAATTGACAATTCTGTAAATTATTTTCGCAAATAATTTACAGTCAATATTAAGTTCATGCTAATTTTTACATTGGCAAAAGAACAACAAGATATTCTTGGATGTGCTCAAATCTTTACATTGTTATCAGCAATTTTCATTGTTTGATCATACTTTGAAATAATAGGTTAATAATCTGGTTTTACATTTCTGTTAAGCTGATGAAATAACTTATTAAAACACAAACCATGTTACCCTGCACATAAACAAGCTTTCATCTTAGAATAAGACTAACTTAGATTAGTTTCCTCTTCTGAAATAGGTTAGGTTAGGTTAGATTTACCCTTTTCACACCTTTTGTTTTCCTTGGTTGGAAAACTAACCTAACGGGTAAAATCACCAACTCTTAGAGTGCCAGCGGAGGCCGAATATTCATGGAGGATCACCATACCAAATAGGCTGGGGATAGAATTGCCCTTTCGTAGGGTCTTTCGAATCCTTTTAGCTTGGGTTTTCTTCCTTTGTTGGGAGCCTTGGAACCATTCCAGCACCTTTGCATCTAACCCGCACAACTGAGGCCTCAACACCCCCAAACCACGAAGCTGTTGAAATATCGGACAAGTGAAATGCTTTGATAGAGAGAATGGCAAATGACTTGTCGGATGAAGGATGTTGTTGCAGTACAATTGACTCTAAACTGAGAATCTCATATGATGTACAACATGGCTGCCGACCAATATAATGCAGATCCATGGAAGTAATAACCGATTGAACACAATCATGGATACTAGACACAAGCGTACATCCATGATGAGATGATAACACAGCCACGACCAATACAAATGTGGATCCGTGTAGTATGACTTAGATACAAACTCCATCGCAACCTGGGTTAAACATGAATCCCCAGGGTCTTGAAGCTGAACCCGCAATGATACGAATCTATCCATGTAATTACAAATGTCTTGACGTCAAACATGGTAGAAACCACTTGATTACCAATCTTTGATGTATACCATTAATGAGTGCAGGGGAAATCACCCTTGTTGTCAATGATCCCCAAGGTATCACAGTACATATCACCAAGCGTGAATAAATGAGTTGAAGTGGAACGCAAGATGCAATCTTTCAATCAAGAGTCAATGATGTAAACCCATGTTGAAAGCGAGGTAACCTGCCATTGAGGCATGCAGGGCCAAGGTACTTGGTTGGTTTCTAGATTCAATCCTTGGATTATAAGCTGAATTCGACAAGGATGAATCCGTCAAAGGAGAGCCATGATGAACTCCCCCGTCATCAACACGAAAAATGATAAAGGATGTGCAGAGTGGATCGGATGGTATAGTAACATGCATGATTGACTCAAAGCAAACCGACATGATGGAAGGTGTACTGAATGTAGAAAATGAATAGTGAAAGTATTCTTGAACATGGGCATGGCATGACTTGGCAGTATTTACATGACGAGTATGACACTAAATCCTACTGCAACTGATGGTGTAAGCTTTATTTGAATGACTCAAAGGAGTAACAAGACTCAGGAAATAAGTGGAACTTGAGGACAAATGGATGATCCAAGTACTGTATGCAAATGCAGATGAGTGCCATGTTCAAGAATGACTAAGTACTGCCATAGATAAAGGCATCATACAAAAAAATTTCCTTTTCCCCCATCATGAACGATGCGTGCCTCATGTGATTTTTATGAGCTTGATGAGGGTAACTAGATGCTCGGTATAGCTCATCTCATAGATGAGTAAAATCCCAAATATTTTTTGAACTTGGGATAGGAGGGGTTCATCCCATGGCGGGCCCTTCAATGTAAGAATTTAATGAGTCCATAGAAGGTAAACTCGGTCATCATTTCATGTTTAAAGAATTTGAAAAGAACTAAAGAAGACTCTAATTGTCCTTTTTCATAAAGTTAGCCTCATTGCCCGAAAAAGGTTAAAACAATACGGGAGAGGACTCTTCTAGTCATGATTGGCTGGACTATACCTTTTTCGTAAATAGTGGTCCCTGGTCCGAAAAAGGGGTAAACTATCACCAGGAAGATGACCATTGAAATCCTTTTACAAGTGTGAACGCGACAAGTTTGCTTGGCAATCTTTTCATATTTCGAGAGCCTGAAAAGAGCTTAAAGATAGACTCCGGGGGGGTCCTTTTCTGTAGGAGTTTAACGAGCCCGGAAAAGTGATAACTTGTAACTCAGTAACGTATTCTCATAGTTTCAAGAGCATGAGAAAGAACAAAGATTAAGCTCATGATCATTAAATAATTATAATCTAATCAATGAAAAGATAAATGAAAAAAATTCACAAAGGGTGTTCATACCTGAGATGACCGTTCCAACATGAAAATGGCATAAAAAGACACCTAATAACTCCTGCACACTCGGAAACTAGGTCAAAAGTCAACCAAATGTTCAAATATGATAAAATCGATCCAAACTATAGCAAATGGTATAAAGTCATCAAATATTTGAAAAATGAATATTCCATTTTGTTTATAAATAGAAATAAAAACCAAATATAGTCACTATTGTTCTATTTGCCAAATTTGGGAGGAATGGTGCCATTTGGAGCCAAAACTTCACTTGTCGATTCCGGGAGCTACGAGCAGCCATTTCACCCTCTGTTAGGAGCAGGTAACCCTAAAATTCATCAAGAATAATCGTAGTGGTTTACATTTTTGAATTTCATGCATTTTTTGGGGTTTTGGCTTGATTTGGGAAGGGCCATTGCGCCCTCGACTCGTTGCAGCCTTCCCTTTCGGGAACTGCGACGAGACTAATTCGTCGCAAATGTAGCATAGATGGACTACGACAATGTCGCACTATTTTCAAAAATGGGGTGTGACGACATCGAAGTCCATCCCGAAATTCAAACCAAGCTCAAAAAAAGGACTTTTGGTGGTTGAAGCTAGTTCTAACAATGTTAAAACTCTCCTTTTGGTAGGTTCCAAGCATCTAAAATGGTTATGGAATGGCGAGAACGGGAGCATGAGTTGGATGATGAACAAGCTGCAAATGATCCACGATGTGTGGAAGCACTAAGGAACTGTGGGCTCCTCAATTTATTCAAGATTCAGGGGATGAGATCCCAAATCCCAATACTAACCCATATGATTCGATGTTGGGATGCGGCCCAGCAGTACTTCGTGATCGGTGAGCACATGCTCAACATAGATGTCGAGGACATATACTTCCTTATTGGATTGTCTCGAAGAGGGGACAATGTGCTTCTTAGCGGATCATCTGGGAGTGATCAAAGTGTGGAGGACATGATTCTGCAACACTGTGTTACCAACACCTATGCTTCTAGTGGGAATATTTCCATAAAGAACATGCAAGAACATCCATTGCGCACCATACTCTTCACCATTACAAGGATGGAAGGGATCCAAGATCCTCACTTAGCCACCAGGTCACAGATGCTTTATGCAGAGGACTGTATGTCTCCAAAGATCTATAACAGGTGCGAGGGAGTCCTCGCAAACATGCAAGCTCAGCTGACCAAGTGTCGGCGGGGAGAGCTCAAATAGTTTGGCTATGGTTCGATTGTGATCTTGTTCTTGTTGGAATGAGTTCCCCTTTTGCATCCTTAGGTAGTACTGGATGACAGGGATCCTAGGGATCCACACATGGCCAGATGGACAGGGGTGATGATCCATCATGGTGGGGGTCCCATTATTGGATATGGTCCCTAGTTCTTCACTTGGCTAGCGGGACAGTTACTTACGGTGGAGGACTTTCCCTATAGTGGTACGGACTTTAGAGACGACCCGGACATGCCGCTGCTAGAAGGAGCATCATGGGGAGACCTTGGTAAGAACAATAAACCCTTGTACTTTTTAGGTTTTGTGCATTTATGATTTTTTGATGTACTGCTAAAAAGTAAACAACATGTGTGTGCAGACGTGGGACCTGTACGACTGGTGGGAGTCTCTCTTCTTGCTAGGAGAGAGAGAGGAGATGGAGCAATCGTGGGACCTGTAGTGCATGCCACCATCACAGAGATGGATGGATTTTATGCCAACATGAGTGGGTTAACACTAGACGTTCCTGAGCCAATAGTAGATGAGGTGTCGTGACCCATGCAGGTGTACACGGTTTGAGCGACTGCGCGCTTCAATGCACTCCTTCGGAGGGTTGTGAGAGTAGTTGACTGTTTCCACTCTCAGCAGGCCAGAGCTGTTAGACCACCTAGGGTTGTATGGGCCAGGCACTAGGCCTTGGGTTGTTACTATGTATGTACTGAGAGCTTAGAGGCCTCATATTTTGTACTACTGAAAGTTGTGGAGCTTTAGATTTTGTAGAGATTCACTGAAAGTTGTCATGCTTCAGATTTTTGTCCCAGCACTACTTTTTGATATATATATATATATATATAGACATCCCGGCAATTTATACATTATGTGTTACAAATGGATGAATGATGTGATCTTGTTTATATGTTTGTTTATAAAATAGATTATTCACACGCTTTGTCTACTTTTAACAATTCATGAATATGCTTATGTGTGTTCAATGTACCAATCTAGGATGAAGTTGGAAAAAGAATCGGCAACTGTGTTAACATCTCGTGGAATGTCCAGGTACTGAATGGACTCAAAGGACCTTTCCAGAAGATGGAATTGTCGATAAAGATAGTTTAAGGTAGGATCGCGGATAGCGTAGACTTGGTTAAGATGAGACTCCACTAGTTGAGAATCTACGTGGATGACAACATGGTCCATACCCAAAGAAATGGTGTCAGTTAGGGTTCCAATGACTACTTGATATTCTGTAGCATTGTTGGTTGCGAAACCTAGACACATTCCCCCTGAGCTGATGAGCTCGTCGGTAGGTGAATAGAGTACCCAGGCAGCCAAAGCAAGGTTTTGGGTATGCCGACTAGTGCCGTCCACTAATCCATAACACGTTTCCATCTGCACACGCAGACAGAACATGGTATAAGAAATGAAACAAGACCTAAAAATGCAAGAAATCAAAGTGTCACACCACACAAAACACACACACACATGCCATGTACAGTATATACAAAAGTACTTATGCATGAAAGACTCAAGCATAGTACCTCTTTAGGTAAAGCCCATTGCGGGGTTCACCCAAAGATATCCCGTCATAATCTTCAAGCTCGTAAGCTCCCTTCTCTAATACGCGTTTCACTATGTAAGGTCCATGCCACATGGACTCAAACTTTCCTTCCCCCAGCTTATCATGCTTTTGGTCATATGTGAGGACCAAATCTCCCTTGCTGTAGGTGAGAGGTTCGATCGACTTGTCGTACTATGCTTTAATGCATTTCTTATGAGCCATGTTGGTCAGAGTAGCATCTCAATGAGTCTCATTGAGCTTAAGATAGGAAGAGGAAGCATTCTTACTTGGCAGTAGTGTTTGGGAGAAGTTCAATAGTGAGCTTGAGAGACGGAATCTTGCACTCAATGGGAAGGACTGCCTTCAATCCATACACTAGTTGGAAAGGAGTAAATACGGTGGCTATTTTAACGGAGGTTCTATAAGCCCAAAGCATGGAGAAGAGCATGTTATGCTAATTGGCCTTATGTGTACCCACCATACATTAGACCATAGTTTTCAAGACCTTGTTAATTGCCTCGACCTGTCCATTCGACTGAGGGTAGTACGGTGTTGAGTTTCCATGGTGAAAACCCAATCTATAGCTCAACTCGTCAACCATGTGGTTCATAAAGTGTGAACCATGGTCGTTAACTATCGCTTGAGGAACTCCAAACTGCACTATTACATGGTTAAACATGAAAAGTGCAGTGGTCTTGCCGTCGTCCGTGTATGCAGGCATTGCCTCGGCCCACTTTGTAAAGTATTCCCTAGCTACAATGATGTAACTATGCCCCCCGACTGAGGTAGGCTTACAATGCATGAAATCGATGCCCCATTTAGCAAAGGGGCCAATGGCAATAACTGGGTGTAACGAGGGGGGATGGGTGCACTTTTTTGTATGAAAATGTTGACATGGAGGACATTTTTTTATGGCCTCGATAAAATATTTGAAGATAGACAACCAATAATATCCTACGTGCAAAATCTTCTGGGCTGTAGCCATCCCAGAGAGGTGACAGCCACATGCCCTGGTGTGACAGTCATTCAGAACGCGTTCAGCTTCATCATGAGTCAGAAAACATTGAAGGATAGAATCGATGCCACGACGGTTCAAAGTATCACTGATAATCAGATAATACTTTGTGTGGTGGCATATTCAATGACGGTCGTCACGAGACAATCCAGGGATGAAACGCTAGGTTTGAAGATAAAATGTGATATCTCCATACCATAGATCATACGTACTGATAAGAAACAATGACTTATCTGGAAACGAGTCATTGGGCTCAGATTCTACATCAATACGGGGAAGGTCACAGATGAGCTAAGCAAACACCAAAGACTTTTTCGATTTGGCTTTTTCGAAAAGAATATCGAATTCTTGCAATATCACAATCCATTGTGAATACTTGCTCCCAAGCACCTGATGAGTCAGAACGTGGTACATGGGGTTCAAATCAGGTATGATAGTGGTGGTGCGGAGCAAAATGTAATGACAAAACTTCTGCATGGCAATGACTGCCACGAGAGCGAGCTTCTCAACATGTGAATAGCGAGTTTCAGTGTCAATGAGACCTTTGCTAGCATAGTATATCACATGCTCTTGGGCGTTTTGGTCTTCCTGCACCAAAACCATGGCGATAGTGGTGTCAAAAGCTGCGAGATACAAAATGTAATCTCGATAGTAATTTGGCGGTTGGATCACAGGGGTATGCATGATGCCATGTTTCAAACTTTCAAAAGATTGTTGAGCTTGATCGTCCCAAATGAACGGGACGTCCTTTTTCATCAACCTCATATAAAACTACATCTTTTGTGCAAAATTACAGACAAAACGTCGTAAATAAGTCGCACATCCTTTCAGACTCCGAAGTTCCGTAATGTTGGTTGGAGGTGGAAGAGAGACAATAGCTTCTACCTTCAAGGGATCAATGCGGATCCCATCTTTAGAGACGATGAACCCTAAAAGGTGTCCAGACTCGACACAAAAAATACACCTATGAGGATTCAGATGGATATTGTACCATCTGCATCTGAGGAAAACAACCGTCAGATGACCTAAGTGGAACTCACGCTGCTTTGAGTGGGCAGGGAGGTCATCCAACTAAGGTTCCACAAAGTCCTTCACATCATGGAAAGTGTATGGCATGGCCCACTGGAATGTGGCACCAATGTTTTTAAGACCAAATGAAAGTTTACGATATGCAAACGTTCCCCAAGCGCATATGAATGCAGTCTTGTGTTGGTCGGCGGGGTGGATCTCAATTTGGTTGTATCCAGAAAAGTCATCCATGAATGAAAAAATGACACTTCCAGCACAATTGTCGATAATCTAGTCGATAAAGGGAGTCGAGTAGTTGTCCTTGGGACAAGCTTTGTTGAGATCTTGATAATCAACACAGACACAAATGGTACCCTATTTTTTAGTAACAGGGACGACATTTGATACCCATTATGTCAATGGGATAGGATAGATGAAGCTGGCCTTCGAACATTTTTCAATCTCTTCCTTAATCACCGCAGTCTTCTAAGGGTGCACTGGTCACAGCTTTTGGCGGATAGGTTTGATGTCGTGATAGGTTTTAATCTCATGTAAAACAATGGAGGGGTCTATCCTAGGCATCTCCTCGTAGGTCCAAGCGAAAACATCTCGAAATCACTTGAATAAGGTTGTACAAGCAATGACTTCTTCAGGGGAACATTTCTAGCCTAAATGAATGTGTTCCACTACACCATGGGTAACCAAAATGTCTATCGATGTGGTGGGTTTGATGTTGGCAAGGTTTGCTACGAAGTCCATTTGACACATAAGTATTGTGGACTGAGACCCAGAGTAGATATCTGGTGTCACGATGGTGTGAATGTTGTTCTCTATAGTATCCAACATAGGAAAAGAATATGAATTATGGTGGAGGTCTTCCCATGGAGGATCATTTGTGCTCATGATTTCCATAATGGACTCCTCAGAATGAAAAGTCCGTAGCAGAGGATCGAATGATGTCCGTTGTATAGAATAGGAAATGGAGGCCATAGTTAAGTGGTCGTCAGGTGCTGATTGTATAGCCTCATACATGAGTTCAGTGGTTGATAGAGGCATAGTGTCGCCAATCAGGTGTGTGGTGGCTTCATCAGGTACAAGCCATCAATCAGTGAAGTTGGGGATAGATGTAGTCTACGAGGAGATCATGTTCACCATGGAAACATGATTTGGGGGATCCAAAGTAGGAAAGACACCCATAAGGGATGAATCCTTAAGGAGGCCAATCCCCACACTCTCATACTTCTATGAAGATTGTCTAATGGAAGGAATGTTATCACCCGAGTGAGAAGTGGTGTCTGGTGTGCAGAAATCCAGTTGGTCGACTATGACAATTTGGCCTTGATGGGGGAATTGTACTATGCAGAAGACAGATGATGCGACCGTAGTCATGGCATAAAACCAATTACGACCAAGCAGAATGTTGTAATCTAACGGGGTAGAAACCACTTCCATAGTAAGTGTTGCGGTCTTGCCCCCTAGCTTGACTAGTAAAGCTTATAATAGCCCATGAGGTTGAAAGCCACATTGGTCAAAGGCTCTCAAAGTGGTAGGAGAATGATTCAAATTGGGAGAACCAATGGCTCTCCAACAAGCGATCGACATGACTAACGTAGAGGCCCCTTCGTCCAAAATAGTACGATGGATTATCTTCCCATCAATGTTTGAGGAAACTTGAAATTCTAGTTGATGGGAGAGCCTCATTTTAAAATACTCCAGCCAGAACATAATAGTGTTCGATGAATTCGGGTCAGCTGCACAGATGTCAGCGAGGAGAGTCTTGCAATGATTTAGACAGTTTTGCAAGACCTCGAGCATTGACCTAGCACAAGGAGCTTGTGCTAGGTCCTCTACAATGTTGTAGTTTTGAGTAGCCTGAGCATTAGGATTAAAAACTAATTTTCTAATCGTGTTGCTGGGTAGACGCAACGCTGACTCGAGAGAGGGCTTCTCTATGGTGAGAGGCGAAGCCCATATGGTGACATCGGGCATCAAAGTGGAATCTTTTTCACTATTGCTTCCAACAAGTTCCTTAGCTGGAATGGAGTCATATGAACGAGAATGGGTGTTCAAGTTTATAGTCTTGTTACGCACCATGAGAACATGTGCAGTGGTGGATGCTTCTCCTTGGGAAGAAGAAGTGTGAGAGATCGTCTGTTGATTTTGACCAGGGAAGGGATTGTTGAGAACAGCGGGTGTGGTTTTACCCTTAAGAAACTTTTGAACTTCGTCTCTATGGGAGCACTCTTTGGAAAAGTGATCATCACCACACAGTAGGAAAGGATACTTCAACTTCCTTTTCTATTTGGTATCATCAAGGGTGATCTTTTGTTCCTACTGGGTGGAAGATTTATTAGGTTTCCCCTTATTCTTCTTCTTGCCACCAGACTTTTGAGGTGAAACTGATGAAACAGAATTCACTTCCTCGGTGACAGTAGGAATGGATGATTTGGTGGTGCCATGACCAACCTGTGTTGGTGATGGGGAAGAACCCGAGGGATTTGACATACCAACAGTTTGAGAAGAAGGCTAGGTGGTAAGGGATCCAATGATGCCATCAGTTTCGAGTCCCTTGGGTGGTTTCGTGGGGTCATAAGTGTTGCAAGGTGCGTCAGGAAGGAAATCAAACAATGTGCCAGACTAAGCATAGACTAAGTCTAGTAAGTGGGCACATGCGATGGCTTGTTCTTTAGTGACAACACCTCCCATGGAAACATCTCATGCTATGGTTGGTATGAGAGACTTCATAAACCAATCTGCTAGGAGTTGATCTAGAATAGGATCCTTAATAAGACGTCGTCTCCTCCGCCACTCATGTATATGATCTTATATATGAGTACCAGTATTTTGATGGAGTGAGGTTAAAAGATTTGTACGAGTTTCATACCATATAGGCAGCTAGAAATGAGTCAAAAAGTTCATAGAAAGAGAACCAAAATCAGGAAAAGAATGGGGCGGTAGTTCAATGTACCACTTGGCAGCCGAACCACTGAGAGTCCATCGGAACAACCGAAGATGGATCGAGTCATCCATTAGGGAGTTGGATGAACACTATAAGTGGTATGTCATTACGTGGTTTTTAAGATCCTCACCCGGCTTACCATCAAATTTTGGGATATCTGATGGAAGTTTCACCGGAATCGGTGGCCAATTAGTTCCATGGTAAATGGGGTCATTAGTTAAACGAGACAGGTCGGGTAGATCCAAATTAGCCAAAAAGGGCAGCTGCAGATTAGGTTGTGAGTACTAATAGTATGGATAAGGCATGTAAGGAACTGTGGGACCTTGTATCGACAGACCATAAGGTGTTCCAGGAGGAAACTGGTCGTAGGGGTATTGGCTGCCCAAACCAAATGGAGGTCCGCCGCCATAGTAAGGTGGCCCATAACCATAATAAGGTCTCCTGTGACCATAGGGTGGGGGCTCACCTCTGCCGCCAGGAGGGAGTGGGATTCCTCCAAATGGTGGGGGTCCTCCACCACTGCCTCCATCGAGAGGAGGTGGTGGTCCACTACCACCACCGGAATAGGATGGGCCTCCACCACCTCGGCCGGGAGGGGGTGGTGGGACACCATCGTCGACAGAAGGGTAAGAGCCTCCTCCACTACCTCCACCATAGTAGGGTGGGGGTCCACCACCACCACTACTTGGATTACAAGGTCCTCCACCACCACCATTAGGAGGGGGTGGTGCACCTCTGCCACCACCGGGATGAGATGGTCCTCCTCCACCTCCGTCAAGAGGAGTGGGTGGTCCTCCACCACCTCCTCCAAAGGGGGGTGGGCCATGATGACTAAAGTGGGGCAGTCCTCCACCAAAAGGTAGAGGTCCTCCTAATCCAGAGTTATGTGGGGCCCCCCCGCCTCCAATGGAAGGTGGGGGTGGACGAAACGGGGGTGGAAGGACTTGCGGGACTATAAGTGGGGGTCCATGTTGTAAAACATTTTGTTGTCCCCATAGAGTGTAAGGATTTCTGGGGCAAGGTACCTCGTAGAGTACACTTTCAGGATTCAGTTGACCCGACACAGGGTTAAGATGAACTCGATATGCTTGACTCAATGGATGTTGAACTACATTGGATGGTCCCCCAACATGGGATAGTCCCAAAGTGGAAGGTCCAAGAGGTAAAGAATTTCCAATAGAAGGCCCGATGGGAAATCTTGCTATGATATTATGGTTAAGAGATGGGGGTTTCCCCCCAGCAATAACTTGCTGGCCACTAGGAAATGGTTAACCCAACATTAGTTGTTGATTATTCACTGTAGGATTACCACTACCCGTAAAGAAGGTAGGGGGTAAAGAGTATCCTCCCCTCGAAGTTTGGGGTGGGGGAGGAGCAGGTGCCGTAACTGTGATAGTAACGGGAGTGTTGGACTATTGTCCTTCAATGGATTGGGTAGTGGGGGGTACTAAATTGGTCTCTTGTCTAGTAGATACATGTGTAGGGATGGATGGTTGACCAGTTTTAGTAGTGGTCACATGTTGCATGGATGATTTCAGTGACTCGATAGATAAAGAGCGACCTGGGATTTGTCTGTCGCCGAATCTTATATGAAAGTTTCGATTTCGAAACTCCTCACCCATAGCATGTAAACGAGCCAATTGCTCATGGTAAGGTGCTAAGCGGTCATCGGGGCTAGCCCAACTGGGTGGGGATGCAATGGAAAAATGGGCCACTGGGTGACCAGTAGAAGATGTCCAATAAGATGATGTAGGACTAGCAGTTGCTATAGGTTCATCCTGGGGTTGATTTATCCATTCCAATGATCCAGGATCTCCTGGTGCAACGGGAGGTGAGTCTTGCAAAGTGGGGATTTGTGCTTCTTCACCCTTCAGGGGATGAGAGGCAGGTGAATCTGGAGGAGTATGTGGAAACAAATTTCCTCCAATATTCAAAGTGGGGTTTCCCACTTCTTGTGACCCGAGCCTGGCTTGTGGATCCATCCCTACCCTCGAAATTACCTCCTGATTAACGGGATATTCAGGTGGAAAATTTTGAATCCTGCAATACCATCTCCAAGGAAAGTCAGCCAGAGTGACTGAAACAAAATGTTTCTCCTAAGGGAAAAATAAAAGAGAAGCAGACCATACAAAACCCAACACAAACTAAGACCGCAAGCAAACTTATGTTATAAGAGTGGATTCAAGGTCTGGAACCTCACAGGATTGTGAAGGCTTCGCAACTCGCGATATACTGCAAGTTCCAACAATATGATGTGACAAGGAGGATTGGGACCATACCCTTTCCTGCATACCCGATTTCCTGGACGGTACATGCGTAGTAGCTCCCCAAGTGTTGTTCTCCGTGTATTGCTCCGCCAAGACGGCCAAAAGGTTAACTCAGTTGGTTTCAGGAATCCTAAGGGTGTCTCCCAATATACGCAAGGTACGTGGGAGCTCAAATCCGTAGTGGTGTTGTCTAATGCACAACCGTTTGGAAAGAGACCTTCTAACATACTACCGAGTACGTGATACTCCCTTCGATATATGCCAAGTACTCAAGGTGACTTTGTGGGTACGTGAAGGATCTCAAAATACCGATAAGTACATGGAAGACTACAATACCCTCGAGATACAGTGCTGGAAAATAACGAAAGCTACCATGCTTAACGATGCTGGAACACGTCTCTAACTTACACACAAATTTCTAAATATTTTACCCTAGTTCTACCATTAATTTTATCTGGACGGTTAGGTGAATGCATGAGGTGAGTACATAATCATAAACATAATGCAGACCCTAACTACATGCAAAAATATGCTTTTCTTTCAATGAACTCTATATATGGGAAGGAGAAATTTTTATTTTCTTTGCAACAACTTAACCAAAGCAATGCGATATAATACAATCCCAAATCTACCAAAAATTGACCATGAAGTATTCTTTTTCCTTTTCAACGAAACACAAAAATTTTCACAACACTATTAAGCCAAATCAAAGCATGCTTTCTTTTTCTTTTGCCTTTTCAAAATGAAAATGATGCTAAGTAATGAAAAGAGAGAATTTCTAAGTAAGATATGCAAGCTTTTCACTTTCACTATGATGGCCTAAGAGTCAAAAGATACAATGCAATTTCCAAAGCACGGAATTACTTTTGCAAAACTTGATCAATATTCAAATTTTTCAAGAAGATGGGCAACTCATAGTTCATGAAAAATACAAACAATGCAATCTTTTTTCAACTTTTCCAAAATATCTATGAATGAGACATTCCAATGCTTCTGCAATTCTTCAAATGAGATTGAAAAGTAATGGAAATAAAGTATTTTTGATCTTTCAATGAGTGCATCAAAATGACAATTTGACAACAACTATGCTTTTAAACATGAACACTGAACTGAAAAGTTGACTTGCAGCACTATAATAACTCAGAAAATCTCAAGAGAAAGCGAGCACTCAATAGACTGAAAATACATAAACACTCAAAATCAATCAGCAACAAGCAAGACTAAAAGCAAGCAAGACTCACGAAATTAATGTAAGTGAGGTCTGGAAACCGATCCAATACAATGATCAGATTTGGGAAGGAGAGGAGGGAATGCAAGGGTGAGTGGATGTAGGTGGGGAGACAAGGGTGGCCGCCACTACCAAATCTCATACTTGTCCAAGATGGAACCCAAAACAACTCCAGCAAAACCAAACAACTCAGTCACATAAAGCAAAAAGGGATTTCTGACTGGATCATACCGTACAGAGGGAGTCTGCACGCAAACCAAACTCAATACAAAACTAGAGAGGGCATGTCTATATGGAAAAAAGGGTAGATTGGTGCACTCTGTGCTTATATACAGTGTGATGTGATAGCATCACAGTAGACCAATGGAAGGGATGCAAGGAATGATCAACATGCAAAGAACAGAGATCAAGAAACACACAATGTCGCTCTGTGCATACCAACTAGGTGCGACAGGCGAGATCTGAGTTCAAAAATGAACCAATTATCCAGATGGTGAGTAAAAAGGGTCTGCAAATGAGCAGTACAGACTCAAAGGAAGTTAATCGGAGTCTTCAAAGTGAATATCTAACGGTAAAATCTACTTCAAGAAGGAAATGGGAAAATGATATGGCTCGACAAGAAATCAACTGAAAAACAATGTTCCAATCGACAACTATAACACAATGTTCTCCCCAGTATGGTTGCCAGATTTGTTTGATGGACAATCTACCGAGAGTGGACTCAAGGCTTGATCTCCCTAGCTTAACATAAGTCTAGAACAAATAGGACAGAACACAAAATACTTTCCTAGATCTAAAAGAAGTGCAAATGGAAAGATAGATCGTTTACCTTAGATTCCCAGATCCCTTTCTCCTTCGTTGGTCCAATGCTCCAACACTGCCAGATCTTAAGCAACTAGATCCTGTTAAACATATAATAGACAAAGAATAGTGAAAGCATACATTTCATATGATAGATTTAAGTTAACAGTTAAGGAGGAAAACTCTTAACATCATCAACACGACAACATTTATGGAAAGAAATTGTATTAACTGTATTGAAAAGTGGAGAGTACAATAGAAAAGAGGATTACAACCATTTCCTTAACATTGCAAGTTCCTTCCGACAAGCCATGCCAAAGCTCCTAGAGAGAAGTGGATGTCTCCCAAGCTAGAGTGCTAAATCTATTAAGCTTGATTTCAGCAGCATAAGAGTACCATAGACTTCCCCCCCTTTAGAGAGGGATAGGGCCTCACTTATATATGGATAAGTGGATAGGATATCGATAGGGTAGGTTGAGATATGGTAGGAGAGAGATAGGGGATCCTCCCTAGAGGTTAGGAACCGAAGGTCAGCTCCCCCAATAGGTCAGCGATAGGGATGCAAGTCAGCAACCTTCAAGAATGAGCTCGAAGAAGCTATTTTTTCCCATCAACTGACTTTGTCGCACCCTATAATGGAGCAAGGGGCGACATCATAGGTTGCATTAGTGCAACCTGCGACAACCTCTCAAAACCTAGAATAAAAGCATTGGTGTCTTTCCTAGGTAAATTACTTATCCAATGGAACTTCAAGGGTGTATACGCTGAATCACATGATGGTAGGATTTTAGATGTAATTCACTCACCCATAATACACCTCCCCCCCAACCTACCATCTCTCTCTCTCTGTCTGTCTCTCTCTCTCTGTCTATCTCTCTCTCTCTCCTACTCACTAACCCATATCTCTCTCTCTCTCTCTCCCCTAATCCCCCCCCCCCTACAACTTATCATCCTGACATCTCTCTCTCTCTCTCTCTCTCTCTCTCCCTCTCTCTTATACCCCCATCTCTCTAACATCCCTAATATTTATATTCTCTCTTATACGTCCATGTCTCTTCTCTCTTCTCTCTTCTCTCTTATAACCCCTTCCCTCTAGTACCTCCACCTATCTCTCTCTCTCAACTCCACCTCCTCTCTCTCTCTCTCTCCACTAATCACCATAGAAAACCCCCCCTCTTTCTCTCATCTCTCTCTCTCTCTCTATCTCTCTCTCTCTCTCTCTCCCTCCCTCTATAAATTACCCCTCTCTCTTTCTCTCTCTCTCTCCTATTCACAATATCCCTATAACTTACCCCCACCCGTTATATATATCTCTCTCTCAGCACTAACTAATCCGCTCTCCCACTCTTTTACCACTCTACTCATCTCCTACCTTTAACATGCCCCACCTGCTCTCTCTCACATAGACACCTATTCCCCCTAACCCTTATTAACCACCACTCTCCCACTCTCTCTCCCGTACTCCTTAACCTACACCTAACCTCCCACTCTCTACCCCTAGCCACTCTCCTACTCTCCCTTCACATAAACACCCCCTTCACCCTTCGTATCTCTCTTTATTACTCCCCTTACCTTCCCTCCTCTGCACCCCATCTTTATCTCTCCCCCCTCTCTCTCTATCCATCTCTCTCTCCCTCTCTCTTAATACCCCTTGCCTGACCACTTTCCAACACCAATCCAACTCTCTCTCTCTCTCTCTCTCTCTCTCTCTCTCTCTCTCTCTCCACCCTATATCCCCTTCTTCCTAAATTTCCTTATCTCTCCTAAATCCCTAAGCCATTACCTCCCTACCCCTACATGGTCTCTTTATCTTTCTCTCTTCCAACCCCCCTCCTCCTTAGCACCACTAATCACCCACACCCTCACCCACCCCCACTCTCTCTCTCTCTCTCGCTCTCTCACTATCTCTCTCTCTCTCCCTCTCTACTCCTCTACATACCCCAATACCCTAAACCCATCTCTCTTTCCTAAAATCCTAACATCTCTCTCGCTCCCTCTCTCTCTCTCTCACCACTGTTCCTACACCTACAACTAACCCCACTCCTCCTCCTCCTCATCCTGTTTCTCCCTTCTTATCCCTAACCCTTAATAACACCTTAATTCACTCTCTCACCACCCTAATCCTACCCCTACCTCTAACATCCATTCCTCCTCTCTTCCCCCTAATCTATATTAACCCCTTCTCTAACTCTTTCTCTACCCTACTACTCGACCTACACCTAACCCAAAACCCTCTCTTTATAATCGAAGCCCCCTGACACCACCCTCCCTCTCTCACTCTCACTACCCTCTCTCTAACCCCACTCATACATTACGTAATCCCCCCCTCTCTCTTTCTCCTACTCTACCTAACCCCCCTTCTCTCTTTGTCTCTCATAATATCCCTCCCCTTACAAATTAGCACACACCCTCTCTCTCCCCCCTAACCCCCTAAAACCCTTAGATATCTCTCTCTCTCTATCTCTCCCCCAATATCCTACCCAACCCTCCCCCCCACTCTCTCTCTCTCTCTCTCTCTCTCTCTCTCTCTCCCCCCTAACTCCCCTACTGAAACCTCCCCCTA
The DNA here is from genome assembly GCA_027924585.1 of Larix kaempferi. NCBI lineage: Eukaryota > Viridiplantae > Streptophyta > Pinopsida > Pinales > Pinaceae > Larix > Larix kaempferi. Next base: position 1,266,827 of record BSBM01000884.1, read on the forward strand.
TCTCTCCCCTAATCCTTATACCAAAACTCCACCACTCTCTCTCTCTTCGCTCTATCTCTATCATACTTCTCCCCTATAAATTACCCCCATCTCTCTCTCTCTCCTATTCCCCGTCCCCATATAACTTACATGCATCTCTCTCTCTCTCTCTCTCTCTCTCTCTCTCTCTCTCTATCCCCAACACTTACTAATCCCCTTTGACTGTCTCACCACTCAACTCATCTCCTACCTTTATCCTCTCTCTCTCTCCCCCCCCTCTCTTTCTCTATCTCGTATTAACCCCCCTCTCTCTCTCACTCTGTCTCCCCTACTCCTCAATCTACACATAACCCCCACCCCTCTTTGTCTCCCTAACACCCTAACACCCCCCCCTCTCTCACTCTCACAACCGCTAACTCCTGACTCTCTACCCCTAACCCCCATCATACTCTCCCTTCTTATAACCAACCCCTTTGCCCCCCCTCTCCCTCTCTTGCTTACTCACCCTACCTCCTCTCATCTCTAGCCCCATCTCTCTCTTGCCTGCTCTCTCTCTCTCTCTCTCTCTCTCTCTATCCCTATCCCTTAATACCTCTCCTCTTACCACCTTCCAACCCTAATCAATATCTCTCTCCCGACACTATATATCCTTCTCTCTATTTTCCCTTTTCTCCCATTAAACCATACCTCCCTACCTGCATCATTCTCTCTTTCTCTTTATCTCCCCAAACACCGATCATCCTACTCACCATTAATCACCCACACCCTCCCCCCACCACCTCTACCTCTCTCTCCCCAACTCGTCCACATACCCCTAACCGCTAAACCCATCTCTCTATCTCTCTCTCTCTCACACCCCTTCTCCCCAACCTACAACTAACCACACTCCTCCTCCTCTCCCCCCCCTCTTATCCCTAACCCTTAATAACAACCTAATTCACACTCTCACCACCATACTCCTCCCCCTACCCCTAAAATCAATTCCACCTTTTTGTCTCTCTCTCCCCTCCTCCCCCTACTCCTTATTAACCCCTTCTCTCACTCTTTCTCTACCCTGCTAATACACCTACAAATAACCCCAAACCCTCTCTTTGTAATCGAACCCCCCTAAAACCACCCTCTCTCTCTCTCACTGTCACTACCCGTAACCTTCCCTCTCTCTCCCTAACTCCACTAATACAATCCCTAATGCCCCCTTTCTCTCTTTGTCTATGCTAATCCCCCTCCCCTTACAACTTACCATGCACCCCTCTCTCTACCTCCCACCCCCTAAAATGTCCAATTCTCTCTCTCTCTCTCTACACCCTATAAATTACCCCCATCTCTCTCTCTCTCCTCCTCCACCATATACCCCCTTCTCTCTAACTTTCCTAGTCTTCCCTAAACCCCTTTCCAACCCTCCCCCCCTTCCCACCCCATGTTCTCTCTCTCTCTCTCTCTCTTCCCACTACTCCCTATACCCCTAACCCCCTTTATCCACCTGCCCCTATAGCTTACCATCCCCACATCTCTCTCTCTCTCTCATACCCCCTTCTCTCTAATGTCCCTAATATTTACTAAACCCCTAACTCTCTCTCCCTGTCATGATATCTATCTCTTTCTCTCTCCCAACCCCCCTACACCCTCTACACCTAATCACCCTCACCCTCTCTCCCAAAATCTCTCTCTCCCTCTCCCTTTCTCTCTCAACTCTTCCTCCTAACCCTTACTAATGAACTCTCTATCTCTCTCTCTCACCTTTGCCTCCTAACCCTTACTAATAACCTCTCTCACTCTCCCCTTTTCATCCTAACCCTTACTAATCACATCTCTCTCTCTCTCTCCCATAATACACCTCCCCCTCCAACCTACCATCTCTCTCTCTCTCTCTCAAATCCACCTCCTCCTCCTCCTCTCTCTCCCTCCCTCTCTCTCTCTCTCTCCCATACTCCCCATCGACAACCCCCCCTCTTTATCTCATCTCTCTCTCTCTCTCTCTTTCTCTCTCGCTCTCTCTCCTATTCCCACCCCCCCTATAACTTACCCCCACCCACTCTCTCTCCATCAACACGTACTAATCCCCTCTCCCACTCTCTCACCAATATACTCATATCATAACTTTCAGACCCCCGACCTGCTCTCTCTCTCTCACACACCTCTTCCCCCTAACCCTTATTAACCCCCACTCTCTCTCTCTCTCTCTCTCTCTCTCCCCTACTCCTCAACCTACACCTAACCCCCACCCATATCTCTCTCCCAAACCCCCTAACACCTCCCTTCTCTCACTCTCACTACACCAACCCCCCACTCTCTACCCATAAACCACCTCCTACTCTCCCTTCCCATAAACACCCCCTTATGCCCCCCCTCTTTCTCTCTCTTACTCCCCCTACGTCACCTCCTCTCCCCCCACTTTTTCTCTCCCCCCTCCCTCTATTTCCATCTCTCTCTCCCTCTCCCCTAATACCCATCCCCTTAACACTTTCCAGCCCCAATAAATGTCTCTCTCTCTCTCTCTCCCCACCCTATAAACCCTTCTCTTTAAATTCCCTTATCTCCCATAAACCTTTAAACCCATATCTCCTTACCCCCACCATGATCTCTTTCTCTTTCTCTCCCCCGTTCCTCTACTCCTCCCCACTACTAATCACCACCACCCTCCCTTTCGCTCTCTCTCTCTCACTCTCCCCTAATCCTCCACATAACCTTAACCCCTAAACCCATCCCTCTCTCCCAAGCTTCTAACATCTCTCTCTCTCTCTCTCTCTCTCTCACCCCTTCTCCCCCCCTACAACAAACAACAATCCTCCCCCTCATCTATCTTTCTCCCCTCTTATCCCTAACCCTTAACAACACCCTATTTCACTCTCCAACCACCATACTCCTCCCCCTACCTCTAACATCCATTCCTCCTCTCTCCCTCTCTCTCCTATATTTCCCCAAATCCTTATTAACCCCCTCTCTAAGTCTTTCTCTACCCTACTACTACATCTACACCTAACCCCCATCCCTCTCTCTATAATCAAGCCCCCCTAACAACCCACTCTCTCTCTCACTCTCACTACACCTAACATAACCTCTCTCTCTCTCTATCTCCTCTTCCCCTAACCCTTATTAACCCCCTCTCTCTTAGTATCTCTCCCCTACTTCTCAATAGACACCTAACCCCAACCCCTCTATCTCTCCCCCTAACACCCCCCCTAACACCCCCCCTATGTCACTCTCACCACCCCTAAGCCCCCCTACTCTCCCTTCACATAATCAACCCCTTCATCCCCCCTCTTCCTCTCTTTATTACTCCCCCTACCTCCACTCTTATCTTCCCCCCCTCTCTCTACCTCATTTTCTCTCTCTCTCCATCTCCCATAATACCCCTCCCCTTACCACATGCAAACCCTAATCAATCTCTCTCTCTCTCTCTCTCTCTCTCTCTCTCTCTCTCTCTCCCCCACCTTATATTTTTCCTTATATGCCCTAAATCCCTACCACCCTACCCCCACCATGATCTCTTTCTCTTTCTCTCCCCCAACTACCCTCCTCCTCCACACCACTAATTACCCACATGCTCCCCCACAACCACCCTCTCTCTCTCTGTCTACCCTAATCCTCTACATACCTCTAACCCCCAAACCCATCTCTCTCTCTCTCTCTCACTCTCTCTCTCATCCTTGCTCCAACACCTACAACTAACCCCACTCCTCCTCCTCTCTCTCTCTCCCCTCTTATCCCTAACCATTAATAACACCCTAATTCCACTACTACATTTTTGGCCTTTAGGGGGGGTTGTCCTCCGCCCCCAAAAGTGACCTACGAGGGGGGTTTTGGCTTTGGGGCGGTTTTGGAAAAACCACTCCTAAAGGCACCGATGTTAAAAGTTTTTCCCTTCAAGGGTGGTTTTTGACGAGACTGGAACCACCTCCAAAAGTGACTTTTGGAGGCGGTGTGTGACCCCCCTCATAGATGTCTACGGAAGTAGTTTTAAACCCCCCTCGTAGACCCCTTCAAAGAGACCTACGGGGGTAGTTTTGAACCCCCTCCATAGAGACCTACAAGGATGGTATTGAACTTCCCTTATAAGCCCCCTCATACAAACCTATGGGGGCAGTTTGGAACCCCCCTCGTAGAGGACTATAGGGGCGGTTTCAAACCCCCCTCATAGAGGCCTATAGGGGCAGTTGTGAACCCCCCTCGTATAGTCCTATAGGGGTGGTTTCAAACTGCCCTTGTAGAGGCCTATAGGGGCAGTTTAGAACCCCCCTCGTAGAGGCTTATAGGGGGGGTATTGAATCCACCTCGTAGAGGCCTATAGAGGTAGTTTGAAACCCCCCTTGTAGAGTCCTATAGGGGCGGTTTGGAACCCCCCTCATAGATGCTTAGAGGGGCAGTTTGGAACCCCCCTTCTAGAGGCCTACAGAGGCAGTTTGAAACCCCCCTTAAAATTTCTTATTACAAACATTTGGGGGCAGTTACAAACCCCCCCGTAGATACCTATGAGGACAGTTCTAAACCCCCCTCATAGGTACCTATGAGGGCGATTCTAAACCCCCCTCATTGTAACATACAAGGTAAATTTCAAACCCCCTTCGTGGTGACATATGAAGGCAGTTTAGAAACCCCCTCGTAGCAACATACAAAGACAGTTTGAAACCCCCTCTATAGCCATAATAAATCATAATAAAATACATTTTATTAAAAATACCAATATTGCAATATCAATAGGGCATGGAGGAATCGAACCACCAACCTCCTGCTTGTAAGGAAGGTGCTCTTCCATTGAGATAGAACCATTTCAGAATTTGGGAGAGGAGCATATGAACACCCAGATTGCATCATTTGTAATTCCAAGAAAAGACAAGAATATCCAAAGACAACCATGCTTAAAATCCAATTTATTTTTCAAAACACATTGATAAGCACAAAAATCTATCATAATAAACCTAGAGCTCCTTCTAACCTTTGGAACTATTTGAAGAGACCCCAAAGATGTCTAACCACAAAAATCTACATAAGTAATCTCATATAGGATCTATGTTGGTAAAAGAAACTATGATTTAAGTCCCTCGTTTACAGATAATTAACATTGATCATATACTAGATCCACAGGGTATAATTCAAAATTGTTAAACACCATAACCATAAAAGCATTACACGATTATATTAATCCAATTAAAATGAAAGGAAATGCAAGAAATCATAAAATTGTTAATGAACTCACCTTCATTCAGTACTTATACTCAAAACTTAGTATGTATACTCAAAACTTGGTAAGCCAACACATGGAAGGAATTTATGCACCCAGTTTTATTTTTACAAACTTGTAATGTCAACACTGCACCAAGGTACTATGGGCCCTATGAGTATAAAGTACAATCAAGTGAGCAGCTATTTGGGGGGTGGTACAACCTTTAACTGTCTGATGCGATTCGCACATCCATAGGTTTTCATTTTTCCAAAAGCTACTTCTAGGTATTGAACATAGTATTTGTGAATTACTCCTCTACTATTACATATTTAAGACCTATATTAAAAGAACTATAGTAAGTACAAAATTAGAAAAGTAATTGACTTTTGTATTTTATACAGGTAAAATTGATAGATTTCTCTCCTGGTGAAAAATTCTTGGTTACTTACAACAGCCATGAACCAAGTAATCCTCTAGACACACAGGTACTTGTTGAGCTATTGCATTATTTAAAATATGTTCTATTTTTATTAATTAGCAATTAAGTATGGGAAGCATATTCCAAAACACTAACAGGCTTTGGCAAAAGATCGTGCCACTGACTAACTCATTTCAAAAATTGAAAAACTTAGCTTGTTGAAAAACTCAGTGAGGTTGGAAAGTAAGAGTTCTACTTATACTTGTCAAAAGCTATAAAACAAAATTTTGTAATGGCTTTTTTGGATTTTTGGCTTATTGAGTTTTATATAGTGTCCCACTGAGTTGTTTTGGGTTCACAAGTCAAAACCACTAGGATATGAATGACTTTGTGAGTACTAGTAAATCAGAGTTTGACTCTTGATTATTCCTGAGTAAAAAATGCTTCTGTGAATCAGACTTGCTAGAAGCATGTGTGACTAGCCAATGCATCAACTTGCCTATATTAGGTCCTGATATGGAATTGACTTGTGAGTTTGATTTAAATCCTTGAGTTATGTAACATTGTCTTAAATAGTAATCATGTAAGTTGCATAGAGATTGATGCCAAAAAATGGCAGACACCAACCTATAGAGAGATTTATCCCTACAAAACACTGAAAGCCATGTAGGGGAGAGGCAAGGTCTTGACTCTCCAAATCATGTGTAGACAATCATACGGCCAACATACTATCTGTTATGCTAATGTATTTATAAGGAAGTTTCCTATCAATTAAATCGACACCCAAATGTCTTCCTTTTTCACTAAATGACATCTTAGTATTTAATAACAAAGCTTCCTATCATTGTTTATTGCTAACCCACTCCATCATGTTATAGACTGTAGTTGCCTCATGTAATTTGAAGCTGCAGATATGTTTCAATAAATCATAATCAGTGGAGGAACTTGGTCCCTTGGTGGACCTACCCAAACACTACAAAGGGTCAGCAATTTATTCAAACTTAAACTTTACTATTGATCAAATGCGTAAAGGCTAAAGTAAATAAGAAGCAGAACAAAAATTAGAAGTAGAATTAAGTAGTAACTAAACAGTCTGTGTAAACCCAATTAAATGTTTACTGGACTCCAATAGATTTATCTGTTATTCACATTCTTATACTCAGTTTTCAGTCCCTAGTAGCCCCTACAATCCCATGCTTACAAAAACAAGGTTTGAATGAAAATTAGCATAGGTTAGAAGAGCATTATTACATCAGACCTAAAGTTGGCATTAAGGCTCAAACATCATGCCATCTACACAATACTTGAATTTTAAAAGGATTTAAAATTTTAAGTCCTTTTACAAGGCATGTCAACATTGTCCTTGAAAATAGTAGTCACAACTTAAGTATCAACCAGAGTTGCTATTTTGTCAAATGCCTTCCAATGAAAGCCATGGGATGAGATGACACAAATGAACCTCCAACTTGAGTTTAAGAAAAACAAATCTAACATGGCATGTATGATTCAGTACACTTTATTTAGAGAAGAGTGTGGGTGTGAGAGATAAAAAAAAATTGAAATTGCCATACATAAACAATGGTTTGTCATTATAAGTCTAGTCTATGAAAAAATGGTGTGAGGAGACAGAAAGATGGAATAAAGAGGGATTACGGAAATCACCAACAAAGAACAACATGGCAGATATCAGGAATAAAGCATCCGAGGACATAAGTGAAGAAGAAGAACAAGTTCCATTGGAACAAGAAGAAGCAAAATGAATTAACATTTTTTAATGAAACCTAATATGGGTGAAATGTCATAGACATTATGCATAATCTCATGCTGGGATAAAATTACTGTATTTCTTATCATATAGTAATTAAGAGAATCTTGAAGTGATGCCCCAGACCAAGCTACTTGTGCCTGAATCCGTCACGTGTGGTGTTGAATTTATAATTGGTTTGATAATAGGTATACTAGATGCCCTTATTTATTCTATTCAAAACTATGTTAACTATATAATTGAAATTGAACATATCACATAATGAAATTTGAATGTACACAAGAAAAAATTCTTTATGACTCATACCTGTAGAATTTGGAGCTTCAAATTCAAAGAAAGTATTATTCACATATTAAAGTATATCTCAACAATTGAGTCTAGAGTTTAGTAGCCCGGGGGAAACAAATATACTTGCATCTTGTACAATAGTCAGGCATTAACTCATCTTCAGAGGAGAGATTCAGATTGCAGGGGTATCTTGAGGTTTTAAAAAATGTAAAATAGCCTCAAAATGTTGCAGGCTTCTCAAGAGGGTGCAAAATGACATAGAAATCTTGGAAAATGCAATTTTGTCATCTTCCTCCTTAATAGCCGAAATGCCATTTGACAGGATAACTCCATCATGAGAATGTGGAATAATCTAGAAATGTTTAAGAATACACATGGGCATACAATTGATTCGTCTTGGAAGAATGATTCTTTCTATGCTCTACCACCAATAACCCTAGGCATCATCACTTTTCAACCTAAAATAAGGCCTAGAATGGTAAACATGCATAGGCAAATACAATTATAGATTAATAAGATTCAACAGTGTATGCCAATCTGTGGCTAAAAATCACAATGATAATATATTAAGTTTTCCTTCCAATGTTCATGAAGCTAAATTGTTTGCACTCCCAAGAAGTACCATTTCTCTACATGAAACCATGCAATATATCCGAAAATGGCATTGACCAGTTCAAAGTCATATGCACGTTGCAACACTTTTAAAACATCAAAGACAAAGTGTATTTCAAACAATTCATTGGCTTCGATATTCATGGTTCATAATGGAATTTTGCCTCTAGAAATGTTCGGAGAGATAAATCAAAATATACAATTTTTCTTATGAAAAGAAAACAAATTTCCAGTGAAAATTGTACCTTCACTTCTTCATAGAGATTTTTCTCCCATGCCAATAGCTTGTCTAATGTTGACGAATGGCTACTAGAAATCATGCTACAGTCTTCAACAAAATCACTATTACTAACATTAATGGGGTACTTTGAACTGGACGCAAAATCAGACTTGGATAATGGAGACCGTGAAGATGTTGATCGATGCCAAGTGATAACATTGAGAACCTTTGCAGAATGTTCTGCATTGACACACAAGACATTAGAAAATAATTTAACTTCAATGCAAAGAAATGAGAAAACTTTAAAATAGAATTTGTACACCATCATCTACAAGTTCATAGAATTTATTCACAACTATCAGTGGGCACATAATACCTAGATATTTTTAAACACTGGGGCACTCTAATCTAGCTGTATGCACAACAATACAAATTTGATAGTGGATGGAGAAGATTCACGATGTCCATGAACTAAATATTGCATTGACAAGTTTCCATGGTCACTTGTAATAATAATACATTTAAGCCTCCCTGTTGTTATAAGTTAAGTACAAGCAATGCATTAGCCTACCACACATGCCTACGTATTGTTACCAAAAAGAAAATAAATTCACCAATTTCGATGAATTCTTTATTATTGGTAAAACTTTGGGTATGCTTTACTCTTGCATAGGACCCTAAAAGATGTTAAACCCTCTATCATTCATGTATGATGTTTTGACTAGTTTGAAGTTTATCACTGTAGACAAGAAGGTATTTTGAAATAGATATAAGATCAATCCCCAAATGGCATGGCACCACTATATGAATGTGATGGAAAATAAATTGCTAGATAGGTTGTGTCTAGATGTTACCAATCAGGGTCCACCTCATAGCAGGCAACAGTTCAAACCTGAAAGATTACATTCAATGGAACAACAAGCCCATCTTAGTGACTGCATTTAGTACCTTCATCCAATTTCATAGAATTATAATGTGCAATATGAGCATCAAACAGAATCCAGATAAAAATGCAAAGAATACCTTTGATTTCAGTGAAGCTTGAATGATAATGTACTTTGCTTGCCTCCAGCATCCTTGAAACTTCCTTCCATGAATCATAGGCCCTTATAAACTGATATTCAAAATTCCTAATGATATCAAACAAATTCTTCATCCTGCTGGAATAAAAAAAACCAAGATCCTTCTGCTCTAAACTAACTTCATCACTTAAAGCATTGACTACCTCTACTTGTTGTTCACATGTTACTTCAACTCACTTCTTTGCACCAATGACAAGCAATTTCTCTTCAACATTTGCTTCATCCACATCCATGGAAGTAGCACAGGCAGTGTCAGGCCGCTTAGGGTCATTAACATAATCCTTTGTACATGCAATGACCTCTATAGCCTACCTGTTTCTCTCTCTTGATTTATGTTTATGACTTTTCAATTCACCCAACAAACGAGACATGTGCTACGAGAGAATGGAGAGACAAACATGTTGTTGTAACAGCTCTGTGCAGAGTGGTTGGTGGAGCCTGAAGAACAATTTGGTGAGAGTGAGATAGAGCCCTATGACTAAGACCTTCACCCTGGTGAAATCATATCCCAGAAATCATAGCCCATCTCGTGGGTTACCTGCTCTTGAAAGATATAGAGAAGCAGAGTTGTTAGAAGTCAGTTACGACAATTTAAAAAGTTAGTTGGTGAGCTAGAAGCAATTGTACTCTTCCATATAATGTAAGCCTGAGGCTATGAAGAAGGAGAGTGGCCAAATGAATGCAAGTTGGGGTAGTAGAGAATAAGAGGAGGTCAAGTCTAGATGTAGCCAAGAAATGTAAAATCAGGCCCTGAAGATGAATGTACACATTTTATAGCTAATGAAGTGTTATGTTAATCAGTCAAGGCTAGATGTTGCCAAGAAATGTAAAATCAGGCCCTGAAGATGAATGTACAGATTTTATAGCTAATGAAGTATTGTGTTAATATGTATATGCCTCTATGTTAATCTGTTAATGTTTAGTTGAACGGACAAATTATTGATCAGTAAATTGTGTATGTTATGTCCGCTAGTGAAGATCTGAATGTGAATTAGGATTGTGTATGAATAGTCAAGAAGATAAGAAATCGAGGGTGATTACAAGATGCAGAGTTTTGCTGCAATAGGTTGATCTTTCAAGCTTCCTGAATATGGGTCATATTATGGAATCAAATATTTAAGTGATGATTGCGGTTCATAAGGGGATTGCTGTGTTTTGAATGCAACCCTATGAAGAAATCGTTATCTCCATTGTGGATATAGAGTACTATGATTGGATTGTTGGATTTAAATTTCAAAACTTAGATAAGATCGTAGGTGTAGCAATCAAGAGGTCAAGGAGTGAGTTGTATTGAAACCTATATTGGGATAAAATCATAGAGTGATTAAAATGAGGTTATGTTCTGTGGAGTCCATAAACTATCCAGCTAGGTGAAAGACTATAACCTTGTGCCAAAGAAATAGTCCAGAAAAGAAATGATGGCATTATAAAAGAGGAAATCAAAACTAAGAAGACTAATAGAGTAAGATGTTCTTAATGGAGTTCACAAGCCCTAAGACTAATATTCCTAATGTGATTATGGAGGAGTCATATGTATTTGTTATGGGAGCACTATAGCTCGGTTGAGGTGTCTCTTTTGGACTAGTAAGATGACGAGTTGTATAAGGAGTACCAAGTCTATATGGACTAGCTAATAGAAGAGTCTCAAAGGATCTAGATGGAACATCACTAGCTAGTAGGGAGATTCTTGAGCATGCTATAACGAGTCAGAGGAGATGTAGCTATATAAGTATGAATAGGAGCTGAGAGTAAATAGCAGATTTCTGTGTCATAACAGAAGTTCATATGTTGACTAAGGTTTCAATTCCAGAAGAAAAAAATCAGTATTGAAAAGGTTATTAGTGAGTTTGATTAGTGAATAATGCTCTATCTCCAACGAAGGTAAGTTGTGACTGCTATGATTCGATTTACATAGTATATGCATGGTTGATGAACGGTGTTTCAAGAATTATTTGAATTTGAATCTATGGATTGAATCATAGGTGAGCGCGTCCTACTGGTAAATTGTTATTTGAAGCCTGTAGCATGAGATTTTATCCATGTAAGAATCAAACTCAGAATTCCTGCCATTGTGTAAATTCATGGCTTTGAAATTGTCAATTCTTGATGCGTTAACATATTCCAAAGTTAACAAAACTGCATATTGGGAGACGTTGACATATGCCAAAGTTAATAGAACTGTAGATTGGGAGAGTAAAACAGGTGTTCGATAATTTTGGAGTCCCGAGGAAGCTTATAATTCCAATCTGATAGTTTATCGGATTTCTGGTCTATCGGTTATTGCCACCGGATCATTACCCATTGATCATATGCTAATTGGGACTCCATAGTTCATCAGATTGAGAACGAGTCCAATCAACCTCAGCAATAGAAGACACAACATAAAGAGAGTTGGAGGTTATACCCTAAATCAAGGATTTTGATAACACTCGAGGATTTCATGGAGAGGGTTTTGATTGATGAATCTCTTGTCCTCTGTAGTAGGGATTCAATAGAGTGCATCCAGATTTGAAGTCAATACTTAGTGATTTGTTCTTGATTTGTTGGAGATCTAAAAAGGAAGAGTGAAGTTGGAGATCTAGAAATTGATCAAGCATTCTCTAGTTATAATTGAGAGATAGATATTATCAATATGCCAGATGAGAAGTGGTAATAGATTACTGTAACGTCTATGTATTTCTGGTACTGCTTTATTAATTCTGGTACTGCTATTATATTTAGTAAGATATATTCTTTTACTCTCTACCTGAAATTGCAAACAAAGGATACTTATTAGTAATTTCCTGTATAAATCAGAACTTCAGAACATAATAGGAAGATAAAGGTTCTGGAGAATGCAACTAAAGTATGATAAGTGAGATAGATTCTCAGAAACAAGGGAATAGAAAGGAACGGAACTTAAACAGTGGATCGAGAGAGGCTGTCTTGTGATGCTATTTTCTCACCCGCATCAGAATGATAGTATTAGTGTCGGTACATTGATTCATTTAGAGGTTCTTGGGGAAATGGTAGTTCTTGGAATTGATTTGGATAGTTTACGGGTGGTCATATAATGGACTTTACAAAGTCGGCATGGGAAACAAAGTCAGTACTGTACTTGTTTCCCAGTGCACCCATAAATTTAATTCTTCTAGCAAACTAATCTATTTTGTAGTAAATTGATCTTATTTTCAATCACAACGCTATTAAGCGTTGGACATAAATTCTTCGATAAAAGTTGGACAGAAATTTCAGACATTATGAAAGATTCAATATGGTTAGTCATTTGGTCTGACAGGCAGTAATCAAAATGTAAGGATGATTGGTTGGTAGGCTTTTGATTTTTTTGCTACATCACTTTCATCTACTTTACTGTCAGAGTCCAGAAAGGCCATGTGCTCTCATTTTGCTCATTGTTTACTAACCTGCATATTGTTTTTTGATACCACTGCTTTAATTTATCTCAGTCTCACTTGTAATTACTCAACTCAGTCTTTTCAACATTCCAAATTCTCAAAATTATGATTCACAAGATCATCATCTTTTCTGAGGCATCACAGAACCTGCCCTCATGGTGGATCAGATATAGTATCTCATAGTAACACACTCTAGTGATTACTGGAGACATAATATTGGTATTTTTATTCTAAAAAAATTTAATTATTGAAATCATAGAGCAAAGAATTCCCTACCAAAGGAACAAATGGCTTTTATTATAGTCAAACATATCTACAGATCAGAGTGAACTAAAAGGGTGAAAATAATATAGCTATCTTCCACCGGTAATAATACTATATGATCTTAGATAGCCCTACAGGACATAGACATTCTTTTTAATTTTTTTATATGTAGGTATTCTTTTAAACCGAATAGAGGGAGTCATCACAGAACCAAACTTGTTGCAGGGTCATTGTGACAGTGAAAAGATACAACAAATTTGACTTTTAGGGTATAAAAAAGATAAAATATTCCAAATTATAAATAAATGGGTAAAAATGCTTTATTAAAAATAACTAAACCCTCAAATAAAATCCTTACTCTATGGATAACCAAAGAAATACCATTGGAAAATTGACCACAAAATGAGCACAAAGAGAAAGAAAGACAAGTTAACAATGAGTGAATACATCCGAAATGAGAAATCATAGATGTCTTCAAATGTATGAGTTGGGTGTTGTGGCCTCCAAGCAATTATCTACAATGAATCAATCCACTACTATGGAAGTGCCCTATGGATTTTGACTTAAAGAGAATATATACCAATGCATAAGTAATGTAGGATAGAGCCAAAAAGTGGCATTCTATACCACAGGTTCGCCATATGGAATTCAAAACAGTGCCATTGTCGTGTGGTCAAGAATGTCCAAACACACAGTACAATAACCTGGATGCCAAGCCATACAGTTTTTGGAAAAAAATTAGTTGAGAGTCAGATGTAAGGAGGATCTTGACATGTGTCAGGAAGAAATCATCCAAAGGGCTCTTTAATTCTCCTTGATTTGAGTGGTTTGAGATCCCTAATTGGTAAATCATTTTGATGAAGCCATGTCTATGGGTGATTCGACTCTAAGCACATAATTCCACAAGAATTTAAGACCTAAGAAGGGATGCTCAGAGACAATAAGGGAAATGAGTGTCCAGTGGGTTTAAGTACCCAAATTAATCAACTTCAAGGAGTTCAAGAGGTAAGCAAATCAAAAGGATAGGATTCAACCTAAGGGTATGTGACATAAGGATGGAACTGAAAGCCAAACTAGCAATCAATTCCAACTCATGAAAGTTTCACTATAAAATAGAGAAAAATAACTATGGACTCATATGCAATGGAGGCAACAGAGAATGATGATGTGTGTCCTCTACAGCTAGAAAACATAACTAGGATCCAAAAATCCTACCCGCCACCTAAGAAAGGGGACCATAAAGCGCCAAAACCTGGACTCTGTCATATAGAATGAAAGCAAGTATATAACAATGAACTAAACCAGGTATACAAGCAAGTTGTTTTAACGAGGGATTTGAGAATGATAAGATGCAGTAACTTATTTTAATTTTGAAGAATAAATTATGCTTTTTTGGAAAAATGTCATCCTATTCTGCTTATTTTTTTTATTTTTTTAAATTCCATTTTCAAAAAACCTATTTTGTGATAGACTCTAGTGTTGCCTTCTCAACAACGTTTATGAATAAATAAATTAAGATAAAAAAACATGTAACATAACATAACTAGGAGTCCGTCGGCCATTGCCTATGCTACTACGGTCTTCTTCCATACAGATGACACTACCAGGGCAAGTCATGAGTGACTTTGACAAAATAAATACCCCTCAGTCGCGGCTCTGGGACAAATTTGGCCTGGTTGTAACGCAAATTATGTCTAGAGATTAGGATGCTCTTAGATCGGAAATAAAAGTGCAGTGAGGCAGGTAAGGGAGGTTTTCATAGATTATGCACATTAATTACAGTTAGAAGTAGGGTTTAAGACAGTCGCTTATCGAAGGCTGGTGCTAGGCTCAATTTACAGGACAAAAAGTAGAGTTCCTACAACTACTAGAGCTCAGGTTTTTGGAAATGCTAATGCAATGACTTATAGGTTTAAATGTGGGGGCTTTCAAGCACAATTTTCATTGAAAACATAAACTTTTTAAATTTTGCATTTGCTTTCAATCCAGCATGAAAATACGTTCTACCTAGCTCTAATGTCCAGATGAAAAGACCAAGCGATTCCATAGAAATACAATGAGATGAGCAGTTTCAAAAATAAAACTACATTCTATAAAAAATCAACTTGGTAGCTGGAATACAAAAATGGTGAACCGGTCTTGTCCTTCCTCTGCGTCTTTTACTACAAATCTCCCTTGCAAGATGCCCTCGGTATGTGTCATTCTTTTGCACTATATAGAAGGTAAATGAAACCCTAGTTCGGACCTTTGTCAGTCTAAAACGCCTTTGCTCTGACCACATTCACTTTCCATAGTGTTAGGAGCCTTGTTTACCCTGAATGTGTTACATTTATAATATATGTTATAATGTTGTAGAAAACAGTAGCTAGAAAATATATTGCTAGGCTTTTGAATACGAAGTCCTTTACAACATGGACAATTAAACTTTGCTTCCTTGTCAAGAAATCTTAAGCTTATATATTCACTTTGGAGTACTTTAATGTGAAACAAATGGGATGTATGTTGCAACTTCTTCTCTTTTTATTCATTTTTCAGTTATAAATTTCGGCATGACAAATTTTTATAACAAGTGTAGATTTATCTTAACCCCGGATTTATTAAGCATCCAGAGCGATCAAATTTCCTTAGTTGTAATTTGTTTTACATTTTATTTTGGGAATGTTACGTTACATAATGTAACATGACAACATCTCCCCCATACTAGGTTGAGAGCACCTCTCTTCTCTCGTTGCAATTGTCAAAATATTCATTGTAAAAACGTGAGGTGGTGGGAGTGGGGATTCTCATTGAATTTGAGATACTCAAGTATGATAGGATAAATTGCACCACTAATCAAGTGTGTGTTTGTTGAGTATTATGGAATAAGATTTTGATTGGACATATAGTTATCATTACATATTTATCAATGATCATATGAGTTTTGAAACAAGGATAAGTCTTACTTTCTCTTTTTTTCTCTTGGTATGCACTTTTTAAAGGATTTTTTCAAGTTAAGAGGCAATTCAATTGCAAGGCAAATGAAATGGTGAATAAAGGAGCACTTGAATTTGAAGGTTGGTTAAGAGTATGATCGAAGGATTGAGAAAGCATATCCACATCTCTTAATATGATGATTAGAGATGGTCATAGTCCCTAGCTTCCATTTTTTTGACCTGATTCCAGTTACTTAAAGAGGAAGCTAGGGATCAAGTTTAGAAAAGTGGAAGCTAGGGACACAAAAATTTTCCTTGACCAAGTTTTAAAAAATGGTGAATTTTCTGTCACTCGGCATTGACATTCGCTATATCTTGTTGATGTATTGATCCACATCTGAAAATTCTTTCATTGGGACAAACCCTCCTTTCCCTATCAGAGCAATTCCCATGACACACTTCAACAAATGATAAAGGTTCCTCATCAAAGGCATTACAAAAATCGTTAAAACAAAAACATAAAAGAGACCTTATCATTGCAAAATATACTATGAAAGGTACCAAGGAAAACAACTAAATTTCAAAAATACGCAGAACGTCCAGTGCAAATAGGGTAAATGTTAGGATATTTAGACACTTAGGAGTTAGTTAAGATCAACTTGTGTAATATATCCATTAGGGATAGTTTGTTTCTTTAGTATGTGTTAGTATGCATTTGTAAATACTTAATCTGACGGTCATGATATGTTCTCGACATAGAGTGATCCAATGGTTCAACTTCTCTTAGATCATACCTAACCTTGAACCGTGGCTTAACACTCGATTGGTCCATGATCTCTATTTAAAGAGCATGGAGGGTCATTGTTTAGTTGATCGATTATGAGAAGCTCATTTGTAACCTTCTTTCTTTGCATAATAAATTGTCCCGTAGAAGCTATTTGGCCAAGGCCATGGAGTGTTTCCCTCAAGAGGGTTTAAACCACGTCAAAACATTGGTGTGTTGATCTGTGATTTATTTGTGTGAAGTTGTTGCTCTTGGTGTTCGGTCCTTTGGTAGTACCCTGTGTACCCGAACATGGTATCAAAGCTTTTATGAAGTGCCGCTTCCGGTTATGATCTAGATCTTATACTGCTGTTGCCGAAACTCAAAAGGGTTTCTAGTTTTCGTGTTTTTGTGCATTTCTAGATTGTAGGAAGTGTTCCATTGTGTCCAGAGTGTCATTTCCATTGGTAAATAGTTTTCGTTTGATAAAAAATGGTTCCCGGTTGCTCCAGAAACGCGTATTTCATCAGATATGAAGGTATAATGTTACAGTGACGCATTTTTTTTATTTTATGTTTTAAAAGAAAAAAAAAATCTCATATTTTATCATTTGTTACTGTTAAATTTTTTTGGGTTCAGATTGTTGCTTTCCCGTCTGCGTATGCTCTTTGCCGTGCACCTTCAGCAATCTCGACAAATCAGTAACATAAAGGGAAAGGTTTTTCTTGGCTGCATATGCTCTTTGCCATGCACCTTGTGTGATCTCGGCAAATTAGAAATAGAGAGAAAATGTAAAATCTCCAGGCAAGCTAACGAGATCTAACTCCAAAAGTGTGGAAAAGTTTTTTTTTTGTTTCGATTTGTGGTGTGTTTTGCAGGAAAAAGGGCAAGCACGCAAACCGAGCAAGAAGAGTAAAAAAAAAAAAAAGCCCCCTTCCTCATTCCCATATTTTACATACCTTTTAATCTAACTCACTTGGTTCAAAGCTGCTTTATCCCTTAATAGGTCTTGAGTTCAAGTCTTAGGAAGTTACTTTTAAAAGAAAAAGTGCATGCAATTTCTATTTTCAACTTACTTTATTGTAAAAGTGCATCTCACTTAAATAATAAAAAATAAAAATAAAAAGTGAGTCACTTAAGTTCTTTTTTATTGTTGCACTATTTAAAAGTTATATCATTGTAAAAGTGAAATCATTTATTTTACAAAAGTGATTCACTTAAAGCAACATTCTTGTAAAGCGATTGTAAAAGGTTTATCTTGGAAAGAGGGGGGTCCTTTTTTTTAGCTAGTCATTCTCTATGTGCCACGTCACTATTGGGGACATCTTCAACAGTTTCTTTGGTCAAGCATAACTTCATCATCTGAAATCAGTTTTCAGTGCCATTTTTTTTAAACTGCCTATTTTTTCAAGCTCTTCACATCCAGACTATTGGTTTCTACTTTTACAGCTATTAATTTACAAATATGGCCGCCCCTTGTGATATTCTACTTAACAGTTCCAACTATTTCTCATGGACATCTCGTATGGAGGATGTTCTACGAAGTAGGGGACTTTTCAGAATTACCTCAAGGAAAGAAACAGAACCCACTGATGATGATAAGAAAATAAAATGGGAAAATAGATGTGACGAAGCTTGTGGATTGATTGGGATGTCAATCTCTATTGATTTGTGATTCCACATATCTGGAATTGATGAACCTGATGCTGCTTGGGACAAGTTGGAATCTGTGTTTGGTAAACACAATGGAATTCGAGGTCACCAACTCGAAAATGAATTGATTTCTTTAAATCCAAGTGACTTTTCATGCATTCAAGATTATTTATCTAAGTACAAAACTATTAAACTCTTATGTGCAGAATGTAAGATTAAGAGGGAAGACAAACAATGCATTTATCATATTCTTTCCAAACTTGGACCTGCATACTCTGTTTTTGTATCTACATTTTACTTCATGAAAGAATCCTTGAATGCAGCTAGCTATCAAGAGCCTAGTCTTGAATCCTTTTGTGATTCCTTGATTAGAGAGCAAGATAAACTCATTCATCTTGGAATAATCAACAATGCAGATACATCTGGGAAATCCTTATTGTCCCAACAGAAAGAAAAGTCCAAGCATTCCAAGAAACAAAATTTTTGCAATACTAAGTCAAACAAGGGTCCAAAACCCTCTCAGTTAGCTCCTTCTTTAAAAAATGACAAAGGATCCAAGCCAAAAGGCAAGAAGACTGAGCATCATTGCAACTATTGTGGGAAAGATAATCATGATGAATCTAAGTGTTTCAAGAAGATGGTAGCCTTAGAAGTAGCAATGAAGAAGCACCACATCAGCCTAGAGTCGCCTTCAGAATCTACCTCTCATGGATATGCACTTTGTGCTTCTGGTTATCCTTATAATGCATCTTCTTTTTCTACTTCAAATGAATGGCTCATTGATTCTAGAGCATCTTATCATATGGCTAAGGATCAAGCCATATTTTCTACTATCCATGAATGTAACACCAAACAAATATTTGTTGGTGATGATAGATCTCTAAGTGTTGTAGGAGCTGGAACAGTTCCAGTAGATTATGGTCATTTTAGTGATGTACTATGTGTTCCAAGAATTTCCTGCAATTTGTTATCAGTCTATCAGATCGCTCATTCTGGTGAAGGTAAAACTGTGACCTTTACACCTCACCAAGTTGTAATCAAGGATTTTAAAGATCCTCAATAGGTCCTAGCTATCGGAATTGTTGATGATATTACCAGGTTGTACAAGTTTAACAACTTTGGGTCATCACCTTTCCCTTCAATTTTTGTTGCTCATAGTGATAATTTGAGCAAACTTTGGCATGAGCGATTTGGTCACTTAAATTATCGCTCATTGCAACAACTATGTAAAGACAATATGGTGATAGGTCTTTCGATGGTATCTTGCAACGATGGTGTATGTTCCGGTTGTGTACTCGAAAAACATCATCAGGACAGTTTTGACAAACGTGCCTCTTGGCATGCCTCGGTTCCCTTGGAGCTTGTGCATAGTGACTTGTGTGGTCCTCTTCCATCTGCTTCCTTTTTTGGTTTAAAATTTTTTCTAACTTTCATTGATGATTACACCAGATGCACTTAGGTTTATTTCCTAAAACTTAAGAGCGAAGTATTTAACATGTTCTTGGCCTACAAGGCCCTTGTTGAAAAACAATCTAGTCATCAAATTATTAAGTTAAGATCTTACAATGGAGGAGAATATGTTAACAAAATGTTCACTACTTTCTGCACTGAACAAGGCATCCAACAACAGCACACTGTTCCATATACACCACAAAAAAATGGTGTAGCTGAGTGGAAGAATCACACTTTAAAAGAAATGGCTAATTGTATGATCCAATCTAAGGGACTAAGTCTTCAATTTTGGGCTGAAGCCATTAATTGTGCAAATTACGTAGTTAGTCGCACCCCCACTAAAGCATTACAAGGTATAACACTGGAAGAAGCATGGAGTAAAACTAAACCTGATGTAAGTCACTTTCATGTGTTTGGTAGTGAAGCATGGGCTCACATTCCGGATGAAAAACGGAAAGCATTGCAGCCTAAAAGTGAAAAGTGCATATTTGTTGGATATTCTAAAGATATAAAAGGTTATAGACTTCTTCCACCACATTCTCATGATATAATCATTAGAAGAGATGTTAAATTTGATGAAAATCTCTTGGCCTACGAGACTAACTTGGCAATTGTGCCATCTTTGTCCTGCGAGCCTGATTCGGCATTTGTGCCTTCTTATTCTTCTTCCAACTTCCTTGACAGGTTTCCAACTCGAGTTTTTGATGATGACAGTGAGGATGAAAATCCACCTCCACCTGCTCATGTTCCTCCAGTTGCACCAGCACAAGTGCTTCCTCGATGGGTCCATTCAACAAGTGAAGCAGCTGGTGATCTTGTCGGTGATCCTAGAGATCAACGTCGAACACGTTCTTAGTTTTAGTGAGCCTCTTCTCTTTTGGCTCAAGTTTCCGAGAATCATGATCCAGAAACTTTTGCAGAAGCTTTAGGGAATCCAGATTGGGATGCAGCCATGGATGAAGAATATCGTTCCTTAATGGTGAACGATACTTGGGATCTTGTACCTTTTCCAAAAGGAAGAAAACTTGTCAGATGTAAATCGGTCTACAGAACTAAGTATGCATCAGATGGAAGTGTTGAAAGACTTAAGGCAAGGTTAGTTGCTAAAGGTTTTTCCCAAGTTGAAGGGATTGACTACAATGAAACGTTTGTTCCCGTCGCCAAAATGAACTCCATCTGCCTTGTTCTTTCCCTTGCAGCCTTACATAACTAGGAAGTCCATCAAATGGATGTCAAGTTTGCCTTCTTACATGGTGATTTACAGGAGGAAATTTACATGGAACAACCTCCTGGATATGTTTAGAATAACTCTAACCTTGTCTGCCACCTTAAGAAATCCTTATATGGCCTTAAGCAAGCTCCTAGAGCTTGGTATGCCAAAATGGATAGCTTTCTCCTTGACATTGGTTTTTCTAGATGCCATTCTGACCCCAATGTCTATACCAAGAAAGTAGGAAACCATATCATCATAGTTGTTCTATATGTTGATGACCTTATTCTTACTGGTAGTGACCTTAAGCTTATAACCCATGTGAAATCTAGTCTTAAGAAAAATTTTGAAATGTCAGACTTAGGACATTTACATTATTTTCTTGGTCTCCAAGTCCTGCAAACCAAAGAAGGAATCTTTCTTTCTGAGTCTAAGTATGCTTGTGATCTTCTTCGTCGCTTTCACATGGAAGATTGTACACCAGCCCCTTCTCCCTTCCAGTCTAGAGTCAAACTTTCTGCCACTTGCACTTCACCTGAAGTCGATGCCACCTTGTATCGTTAGCTTGTTGGTAGTCTCTTATACTTGACTCATTCCCATCCTAACCTTTCCTTGGCCGTTGGTCGTGTTACCCATTATATGTAGACACCTCATGAAAGTCACTGGAAAGCAACTAAAAGAATACTTCAATATATTCGAGGTACAGTTCAGTTTGGGATTCATTACAGTACAGGGGGGAAACCTTTGTTGGTTGGTTTCACTGATTCAGATTGGGTCGGCAATCCTGATGATCGAAAGTGTACTATAGGTTATGTTTTCAGTCTGGGATCTCGACCTATCACTTGGTCTTGTAAGAAACAACAAGCTCTTGCTCTTTCTTCAGCAGAAGCAGAATATCGAGCTGCAGTTAATGCCAGTCAGGAAGCCTTATGGCTTCGACAGATCCTTTCAGAGTTTGGATTCGAGTAGCAATAGCTTACTCCACTTTGGTGCGACAATCAAAGTGCCATCAAGCTTTCCAAAGATCTAGTTCTACATCAATGCAGCAAACACATTGAGCTACATATGGACTCCATTAGAAATCTTGTTCATGATCATGTTCTTGAAGTGCTCTTTTTCCCTACAGATGATCAAGTTGCAGACATCTTCACCAAGTCTTTTACAGAAGCAAAGTTTTCTAAACTTCGATCTATGTTAGGATATCAGGAACTTGTCATTAAGGGGGGATAGGCTCTAATGCCTCCGTCCTTCTCCTAATACTATCACTTTTGTAAATCCTTCAATCCTATCCCAAGTTGTTCTTAAGGGGGGATGTTAGGATATTTAGACACTTATGAGTTAGTTAAGATCAACTTGTGTAATATATCCATTAGGGATAGTGTGTTTCTTTAGTATGCATTAGTATGCATTTGTAAATACTTAATCCGACAGTCACGATATATTCCCGACATAGAGTGATCCGACGGCTCAACTTCTCTTAGATCATACCTAACCTTGATCCATGGCTTAACACCCGACTGGTCCATGATCTCTATTTAAAGAGCATGGAGGGTCATTGTTTAGTTGATCGATTATGAGAAGCTCATTTGTAACTTTCTTTCTTTGCATAATAAATTGTCCCGTAGAAGCTATTTGGCTGGGGCTGTGGAGTGTTTCCCTCAAGAGGGTTTAAACCACATCAAAACATCGGTGTGTTGATCTGTGATCTGTTTGTGTGAAGTGGTTTCTCTTGGTGTTCGGTCCTTTGGTAGTACCCTGTGTACCCGAACAGTAAAATGGCATGCTTCTAATGTGTTTGAACACCATGGATGAGTAATTGTGTTGTGCACACATGGATTTGGTGTATGACATAGCGGTTGGATATACACAATGGATGAATTTCATAATAAACATGCTTCTTCTTTACATGCAACAGGAGGAAGACTTTCGGTTTATGGTGCCATTTATTAAAGGAAATTTAGCATGTGACTATCACAAGCGGCACTAATTCCTCACAGGAAAAGACCCTCCATCTCAAACTTTCAAACCACAATTCTTCATATCCCCAAGAGCAAGCATATTGAATGCTATCCTGCACCTAGCACCACTAACATCTGACATCTAACCCAGAGGACATTTGGTATAAATGCAAGGCATACTCATTTTTTGTCATTCCAGCACAGGGGTCACTTGGCACCCCCAACCTCAATCAAATCAACAATAGCTAGCATCAAAATTTAGGAAAAAATTAGAAAAATTGGAAATATTGCTCATGTATGGTAGAATTAATCAAACCTTCCAGACACTACATGTCTCATAGGGACATTATAATATAATATAAAAGGTATTTAAAAATTATATATTTGATTTTGGAATAAATCAAATATTTTAATCATATGATATAAAAAAGGCCAATTAAAACCTTATCACTCCATAATGCTCTTGAATTCGGCTTTGGTTGTAATGTTAAATGCAATTGGAGTTGAAACTTGAATGGGCACAAGAATAACTATATGAAATTGTTGGTCTTGTAGCTAGGGTTTTACCCCTAGCTTGTGCCAATGAGCACCTACTAAGGAGCTAGGGTTTTACCCCTAGCTTGTGCCAATGAGCACCTACTAAGGAGAATGGACTCCTTAGTAGCAGTTCAGTATATTAAACTAATTATGCAATAAACCAAAATTTAAATTATTTCTAATACAAGCATGAAGCATAAACACCAAAATGAAAGAATGTCTTTGTATTGATGTTACCTTGAGTGTCAAGGTTGGTGAAGCCCTTTGCAGTGTCCAAGAGGATGCTCCAAGCTCCAAGAATGCTCCTTCTCCTTCTCCAATGTTGGGGATGGGCCAAAGGTGGCTCTCAAGGTGAAACTAGTTCAAAGGTGGACTAGGGTTTCGAGAGAGATTTTGGCAGAGTAAGGGTGCTTGTGATTGTGGATATCGAATAAGGGATCTCCATCACCTATTTATAGTTTTTTGGTGGTGGAGTGCTGACCCATGGTTTTAGGAAACACATGGTTTTGGGCAGCTGTATAGGGTTTTTTCCTCCTTTTCCTCATTATTTTATATTTTTATTCCCTTTTTAGGGGATTTTTGCTATTTTTGGAGGAAAAGGGGGTTTTTTAGCCTTTTTTAGGCTATTTTGATGGTTTTTTGGCCTTTTGGAGGCATTTTAGGCCTTTTGGAGGCTTTTTAATGGGTTTTTTGGGATTTTTAATGGAAATATGGTAGGAAAATGGACAAATGAGTCATGTAATGTGGTAAATGAGCTAGTGAGCACTTTTTGGGTGTTAACAGGTCTTCACATCTATTGTGGGATCTTAAACATCAAAATATGGTAGGGTCAATATTGGTACCAACAGTATGAAGCATGGAGGCCAATTTCCTATATTTCTTCTTGATGATGCCCTCTTCAGTCTCCAAATATACCTATGATATTGCATACCAATGGAGCTTCCCATTGAGTAGCTTGATTTGGACCAACACTTGAATCAAAGCTATTGAGGTCAAATTTGTTGTATCAACCATTGTGGCATCACGTTTAAAACCAAAATCAATGTGACTTGTATTTTTTTCCCCCAAAAACAATTTACTTTAGTGCAAATTTCAAATTATGGCGAGCATCCAAAATCTGTAATTTAAATTATTCAATATTGAAGGGCCTCCAATTTCTAATTGGAGTACTCCTAAGGTTAAGGTTAGGTGATGTAATATCATCATTATGCATTAGCCCATATAACATCTACATGATCAATTATCAGAATCATCGCAACTGTTGGAAATGAGATTGTCGACATCAATATCTAGATTAGACTTCTTGGTGTTCTCAGTCTCATTAGACTATTGAGGGACATCTCCAAGAACAATAGTCAAACTCATAGAATCATATCTATGTCAACTAGTGCTTGGCATGTCTATATCTATGGTTACATCACCTGCTATTGTTGGACTCATATCCAAATCCACCCACCCCAAGTCTTTTGCATCAAAATCATGATCATGATTACACTTTGTCGAGTGAGACTCCTCTTCCCTTTCTGAGGTTTGATCAATATCATCCAACACAAAGGGATCTATATTAGGTCTTCTATGCATGGTTATTGTTTTGATTCCCTTTTCTTTTATGATCTCATGCAATTCTTTATATTTGTCAGCTTTTGGGATTACTTTGAAAGTATTTACATCAAACTTTAGGGTGATTCGTGAGATTTGGGGTACATTACATGGTAGATATATTTCACAAGAAGGAAAGCACTCACTCAACCATTGGAGCTAGCCCATTTGGATCTAAAATGTTTGAAACACCTTGCCTTGACCTCATGCATGAAGTTCAAAGACTCAACCACTCAACCATTCAATCTAGGCTTGCATCAAGCTAGGACTAGATCAGTTATTCATGTTGATATAATTATATGTATCACTAAATTCCAAAACAAAGAGGAATCACCATTAAGCTATGAATATGCACAGTTCGAGTGTTATTTAGTATATTTCCAAGTATGAAGCTACATGAGAGATCAAACATGCCAAAGGCAACACCAAATGAGGGGCATATTACTTTCTAAAGTTATTTAATTCATATAATGGTACTATAAATTTGACATATACTCAAGTAGTCCACAAAGTAAAAGTGTTAAGGATTGATTAATAGAAAAATTTAAAGTTATCACAAAGTTAAAATCTAATAATTAATGTGCATACCATGTTCTTTTTGTTGCACCTCTTCTTGAAAAGAAGGAAGTATCTCTTCAATGTCATTTATTTCATTATTGGGACTATTACAATCATTCAAAGGAAATTTGTAGCTTCCTCTTGTTTGGATTACATTATTGATGCATGAAAGGCAATTCTATTACAATATTGATGCATGAAATATTCATCAGATCTATGAAATATGTTGGGCATCAATATTCATATCAGATCTATATTACATTATTTGACCGAGTATAGAGGATAGTTGTGGGTCTCTAATCTAGATCTTAAAGTTGATTTACTTTACGCAGTTTATGGGTTACTATTCTTAGCTACATATCTATGTCATTACTAGTGGCATATGTTATATCCTTTGTGGAAGAAGCGGCCATGTTCCCTTAAGCATACAGGATTGATATAACCCCATTTCACTCAGAAATTGCATCACAACCTTGCCTTGATTTTTGAGATAGTTTGTTGGTTTTTCCAAGAACATATTGAAGGACATTGCACACAGGGACAGCAGCTAAACATCTAGGTATCATTTTCAGCAAGAGGGTTCCTTTTATACTTGGAGAGTGGGCATCTTATCAAGTCATTAACAAGGCATTTCCAAGCATGTAGTTTGTTCATTCTAATAAAATAGATAAATCTTTGTTTGTTGGTTGTCTATTTATTATAGTCTATTTAATTTTATTTTACTCTACCTTACAACACTAATGATTCACTCTACCTTACAACATCAAAGGAAAATATCAACAAGGCATTTATCATTAAAACTAGATTAGCATAAACAAGACTGGACGAAAATATGAGGACGTACCTTTCCCTTTCAAGGTTATTGAATTCTACCATGCCAATTGAATGGATCCCCTAGTTTGAGAGTCGGCCCCAATGCTAGCAGCTATAGTAATGCCAGTCCCAGATCTGAATGTAGTTCAAGCACTTGGTATGAAGGATCCCCTGGTTTGAGAGCCGGCCCCAGAGTGTGATCGATGAAGGATACCAAGTGTTCATAGAACCAATCTGTCCAAATCGCATGGGATTGAACCAATTTCTTAAAAAAATATCACAAAATGGAGTGGCGAGAACTAGTATTCCAAATGGCGCGAAATTCCTAAACATGATTTTGATTTTGATTTCATTCCCATGATGAAAAAGTTAATTAGACATTTAGTACAAGGCTACGCACATCACATATTAAAATACATTTATATGGATTCACAAGAAAGCTACTAAATTCAATAAATTATTAAATACATTATTTAAGTAAATAATTATGATTCCACTTTAGAACTGAGTGGAGCGATGGAGGATGCGTCTAGTACAGAACCGTTTGATCGGGTCTCTTCAGGGTTCTTTTGGTGTTTTTTGGTGTTTTAGAAGTGCATGAAGACTTTCTCCATTTAGCTGTGTATATGTGGAAGAATGGAGTATTTGTTAGACATGGAATGGGAGGCGGAGACTTGAGTCACCCTTCACAAAAAGGGGAAAACAATGAGAAGAAAGGTGATAAAATGAAAATTACTAGCATGTTGAAATTGGCAGGAAAATTTTCATTTTTGGTGTTATAGATCTAAAAATTACCAACATATCCCACTTGTATTTGAAATTAGATTCACTCTTTAGAGATTATGTGATGTCGCAAGGCCTTAATCATCACTCAAGAGCAATAGAGGGAATTGTTACATATAGGCTAGATATTCCATATGTAGGTCATATGTAGTAGTCTACGTTAAAATGCATGGACCATCAACCCCATAGCAAATTAATATGGTATTAGGCCCTAAAATTAGGTTATAGGCCATGGTATAGGCCACGATAACCATCGTCAATGTTACAAATATTGAAATGGCCACAATATCTCACTTGTAATGTAAAGTAATTATGTGTAGGGCCCTACACATGGAACATGAATTATATAGTAAATTTATTAACCATGGACCATTATTTAGGTTATGAGAACCACTATTGGTATACATAACCTATAAATATTAAACAATGGTTGGTTTATTGGTTTACATAACCATGGACAAACCAACAACAACAATGGTGACAATGATGATCATGATGATGTCACATGTAGGATAGAGATTCTTATGTGGTAATCTAGGTTAACATGCATGGTTCCGCATGGAAAATTAATATGGAATTAGACCCTAAATTTAGTTCACATGCCATAGTCCAGGCCATGAGAACCATCCTTTGTGTTACAAATATTGAAATGGCCACCATAAATAATGCCACTAATTAGACACTGACCTAACACAACCAACCCATGTAAATGACTCATGCACTTGGCACACTTGATCCATACAATGAATTCATGAACCTAGAAAGCTTCAATCTCTACCCCCCTCACCTCGTACCTAACCTTAACATCTAGCCCTAAACCGAATAAAATGATAAGTTATAAACTACTTAACCACTAGTACAAAAAAAAATAGAACCCCTTTCCCACTAACACATTGATCCCTTAGGTGGCTCGCTTCTAATCCAAAATTTCCCCAAATCTTACCACATTATGAAATTGTTGAAAATATCCCCTTAATCCAGTGTCCCTCTAACCCTAACCCACTACCCCCTAACACAATTACTAACATGCCTAGTACACCAAATAAACACACTAACACAATTCTAATGACTTTTATAGGGGGGCTCCAACAAACCACCTCCAAAACCTCAATTCTGATGACTTTTAAGGGGGGTGCCAAAAAACCATCTCCAAAAGTTCAATTCTCATGAGTTTTAAGGGGGGTTCCAAACAAACCGCCTCCAAAAGTTTAATTCTTATGACTTTTAGTGGTGGTTTTGACAAACCACCCCCACAAATTATGAGAATTGCGCTTTTAAGGGGGGTTTTCCAACAACCGCCTCCAAAAGTTCAATTCTCATGACTTTTAAGGGAGTTTCCAAAAAAACCGCCTCCAAAGGTTCAATTCTCATAATGTTTAGGGGGGGTTTTGACAAACCGCGCCCAAAACTTATGAGAATTGGGCTTTTAGGGGGGGGTTTCAAACAAATGCCTCCAAAAGTTCAATTCTCATGACTTTTAAGAGGGGTTCCAAAAAAACCGTCTCCCAAAGTTCAATTCTCATTACTTTTAGGGGGGGTTTTGATAAACCGCCCCCAAAGTTATGAGAATTGGGATTTTAGGGGGGGGTTTTCAAACAACCGCCTCCAAAAGTTCAATTCTCATGACTTTTAAGGGGGGTTCTAAAAAAAAACGCCTCCAAAAGTTCAATTCTCATGACTTTTGGGGGGGGGCTTTGACAAACCGCCCCCAAAAGTTATGAGAATTGGGATTTTAGGGGAGTTCTTCCAAAAACTGCCCCCAAAAGTCAAATTTTAGGACTTTTGGGGGGAGGATTTTAAAAAATTGCCCCCAAAAGTCTAATTTCCATGACTTTGTGGGGCGGTTTTAAAAGACCGTCTCCAAAGGTCTGAAAAAAATCTTAGGGGGGGGTTTACCAAGACCCCCACAAGCCAAAACCACCCCTAAAGGGCTATTTTGTTGTAGTGTTCACTCTATCAACACCCTACTACTCCCTTACCTATAAAATCCATTCCTCCTCTCTCTTTCTCTCTCCCTTCTTCCCCTAATCCTGATTAAACCCCTCTCTCACTCTTTCTCTATCCTACTACTCCACCTACAAATAACCCCCAACCCTATCTCTATAATTGAAACCCCCTAACACCCCCCTATCTCCCACTATCACTATGTAATGTCCCTTGTTAGGAATTTTATTAAAATTGTAATTTTCCACTTTTTTCCTTGGTTCCACCTTTGACTAGTTTCGATCTCTAGGTCCCAAATTTGCCCCAAATTATCCCAAATATTTTGAGAAGGTATATGAATGATATTATAACATAAATATGTGTTTCAAGGATGCCTTTGTACCTTTAAAACACTTCTGCAAATACTCTTTCAATTCTGGTCAATGTAGGTAACTTTACTAGTGATTTCCCTTTGACTAGTATTGGTCTCTAGGTCTCAAATTGACTCCAAATGCCTTCAAATATTCAAGGAAGGTTTACGAATGATATTAGGAATTGAATATGATTTTCAGGGATAACATATGGCCACCAAAAGACCTCTGCAAACTCTCTTAAGATTCTGGACCAAGTATGCAATTTTACTAGTAATTTGGGGTTGAAATCCCCCTAAGGTAAGTACTGAAAATGGCTTCCCAAATGCCTCCAAACCCACTCAAATTTATGAACAGAGGTATGTCATGTGTTAAGTATGTTATTAATGTCTCATATGCACCATTAATGGTTTATTACAACTGTTCTCACCCTCTCCCATTCAACTGCAAAAATCCCCAATTCCACCCTTGGGGAAATGGCACTATTTCTTCTCCCAATGCAATTAAACTGAGTAAAAATGCTTCAAATGCTCAAGTACAGTACATTAAAATTGTATAAGACATCCATGGCAGTATATTTATCACAAATATATCATAGAATCATCCATTCATTCGAAATCAACATCAATACATTGGCTCACAACAAGGTAGTGGGGAAATGGCATTGTTCTTCCATTAAAAATGAGATTTATACATTTCTACTTGGAATTTCGACCTAAAATTTTTTGGAGATGAAGAACAGAGTATTTAATTCATATTACAAAAGAAATGGGGCATTAGAATCTCCCCCAAAGAGTACAATAGATCACCAAAAACGCCCTCCCTCAAGGATCAAGAATATGCCATCAAAACTGGAAATGGTTGAAGGAGCAAGCTGCAATAGAAGAAACCATGAGCTGCCCTGTAGCTTACACTTGCAAATAAAGACTCCATTAAAGCTCCAAATGAAAGGTCTTAATGGCCTTTCCAATTACCAACTTGGATGGGAATCTTTCACCCTCGAAATTGGCTAAGGCAAGAAACTAGTCATCCACTAGCTCTCCCTCTTCACAAATGCAATTGCAAATTCTACAAATGATCAAAAGATGGTTTCATTCTTTGTTATTGACATTTATAAACTTCTAATGTCCTCCATGGGTCGAATTCCTTCCAAGAGACTCATGCCAACTCAAGTTGGGAAGAGATTTCAAAGAACACCACTTGTACAACAATTCCTAGTCTCCCACTTCCACCAAATCACATGTGGAAGCATATTCGCTGGCCTAACACCCTTGAGCGCCCTCTTGGAGTCTATTTTTAGCCCTGACATGTCATATATGTCATATGTCAGCCTTCAGGTCTGATTTGTGTCATAGGTGTCATAGCATCTTCATCATTGTTGTCATAGAGCTAGGGAATCTAGCCCAAGTGTCTCACTAGCTCCAAATTGTCTCTTCCTCTTCCATGGGAGTTACTCTTCCTCTATATTTCGACCTTGGATGATTCATGCAATGAATAATAACTTTTGGACTCCCCCAAGTATGTTACCATTCACCTTGAATTCGAATTGGTGAGAGAATGATGCCAAGTGTAGTGGGGAAATCTAGCCATATGTGGGTCCCACTTCCTCCATGTGTCTTCATGATCAAATGCCACTTTGATTTTCACTTGTATATATTTATTTAGCTACTTTATTAAATATTTATTCCATTCTAATTTTCAAACATCATTTATTATCTCCATTATTCCAAATCCCAAAGCTTCCACCCCAAACCTAGGAAACTAGTAATTTTCCTCCTTGGCAATTATTTGACCTTTAGCATCAATTTGACAAACTCTAATGAATAGGGACAATGTAATTAGGCCATTGTGACCCAATGCCAAATTTGGGACATGACAAATCCTCCCTTCCCAATATTGCTTGTCCTCAAGAAATTTTAAACATGGGTGTTGAAGAACCTGCTTTCTGTATAATTCTTTGAAGTTGCCATTGAATTGCCCAACCTTGAGTCTTTGAGTTTCCATGAATATTTTAAAGAGGAACCACCATGCTTGCTATTGCACTACTCTGATAAAAATCACTTTATTAAGTGAGGAAATCCATCTCCCATACTGCTTGTTTCCCCAAAAAATTTGAAACCAATGAGATAAAAATTATTCCAGGGTCCCATTGCTTGTATTGCACCCCAATAATTAAGAGTGCTCTCCAACCCACACCATTAGTTAAGAGGATTCCTGGATCCCATTTTCTTGTATGCATCCTTCCAAACATCATGAGTACCAAATATATATCATCAAAGTACATAAAAACATAATGAAAATGTACATCAAGGATATGCTTCATCAAAGAGTCATGAAAGTGCTTATACCTCCAAGCAAGTAGACCACCATTTTCCAAGTGCATGCAAGCTTCAAGTGACCAATCAAATCTACTCCAACGACATAGGTGAGGATCCCATGTCCTATAATGTTGCTCCAAAAGGATGTGATATGCATCAAAATATTCAACCATGTATTCTTTCATCCAAGAAGTGAATGAAGAATCTCCACTAAAATCTGAACCAAATAATGAGTAGAAAAAACAAGGAGACTTCAAATGACTCAAAGAAGTCTCACCCATACATCCCTGAATGTGAGAGTCATAAAGATATAACAAAGTATGTGTCTTGCAACAAAAATTTTCTCCAATCATAAATCTATTCACCCAAGTGTTGGATGAATTTCCTCCAACATCAAATGAATCAAGTGTTGAGCAAGAAAAACCATGAGTCTTCAAGTGACTCAAATGCATATCATAGGTGCATTCGTGTAGATGTGCATCACCATAAATTAACAAAGGATGCTGCTGCAAATGTGAATAAGAATGTGCTCCAACCATGTCATCATAAAAGTTAAATCTAGGAGTTCCATACTCCTCATGTGGCACCATCAAAAAGAACCCTTTCACCCATACTTCATTGAGACTAATGCTGCAAAACATGGAATTGTAGGATG
The DNA here is from genome assembly GCA_027924585.1 of Larix kaempferi. Taxonomy (NCBI): domain Eukaryota; kingdom Viridiplantae; phylum Streptophyta; class Pinopsida; order Pinales; family Pinaceae; genus Larix; species Larix kaempferi. Next base: position 1,299,516 of record BSBM01000884.1, read on the forward strand.
TAGGATAATGAACTAACTTACCCAAATGATGAAAAAGTGCACAAGTTTCATCATGGGAAGGATCCATATGGGTAGTATCATGCAGCTCCTTCAAAAGTGTGAAACCTTTGTCATAGATTGGTTCCAATGTAGAGGAATCATGCTCTTCTTTAAAAATTGCATAACCTTCATCAAGAGACAATTCAAGTTCGTCTTCCACCACATCAAGTGTTTGGATATCTTCAAGTTCATCTTCAAACACATTAAGCACATTTAAATTTTCATATTTCTCATGATCCACCATGTCATGAGAATCCTCCAAACAATCTACCATTTGACAATCTGAAACATAGGAGGAAAAACAAGTATCTTGCAACTTTTCAAGAAGTTGTTCATTTTGAATTGTGAGCTTATGATATCCTCATTATTCTTCAAGTATGCATCATGCAACAATTCATTAAGCTCAAACAAATGGTTTCTATCAAAAAGAAAAGACATGAAATTACCTTTGATGTGGCACATTGCTCTTCGAATCTTCTCCATGTCTTCAAGGAAGGATGTTTCCTCCAATGAAGTAGCTCTCCAACAAGAATTTGACACCAATGCTTGAGTGTCATGGAGAATGTTGAGGGACTCTTGGATCTTCTTTTCATTCATATTTAAGGACCCTTCAAGAAAATGAGGCTCTTGCAAATGAACCTCCTCATCTTCTTCATTTTTGCTTGGACCAACTTCATGAAGCTCAAGTGGTGATGGGGAAGTTGATCTTGGTTCTTCTTCAACTGCTACAAGGTCTTCATTATCATGCTTAATGGAACTTGGGATTGCAGCAACACTTTCAAAAGTGATCTCTATGTCACCATCATAGAGGTGTGAGCACCCATCAGTAGGTACCCCTTCATAGTTTAAGCATCCATCGGTAGATGCTCTTTGGTTCATGTCTAAGCTAGAAGGTGTCTCGAAATGATCTTCCATATTTTCAATAGAATCTTCTTCATGCTCTTGTGATGTCTCTTCATTTTTCTCCTTCAAGCAAGCTGATTCATTTTGCCCCTTGTTTTCCTTAGGATTGGTATATTTGGAATCCCTTCTTGAATAAATCTCAAAAGCTCTCCTCAAGGAGGACATCATTTCATGCACACATATATGATACTCGCTCCAAGGGTTCTTACAAGAAGGGCATAAACCTTTCTTCACTAACTCCACATCTTCATTTTTGGGCCTATTTTCAAAAACATGTTTAGCATAGTACTCAAAAGACATGGCATTTTGTGTATTTTTGGTCGAAGCAAGATATTCTTGATATTTTTGATATTGTTGGGGCAAGGTTTTATATTTTGCTCTCCATATTTGGAACCCACTCATAGAATTATCCTTGGTTGGTGTGACACATTCATATTCATCAGATTTAAAGTCATAAGAATAATCTTCATTTCTCTTGAAATTGGAATAAGTGTTGCATGATGGCACCTCTTCCTCATACCATTCACATTCTGCTTCATATTGCTCATAAGCATCTGCATATTCATCATAAGAATTGTACTCATAGGATTCATCATAATAGTAAGACATGGCTGCCAATTATTCTTGAATTTATGTACCTAATACATAGGTGCAAGGACCATGCTCTGATACCACTGTAATGTCCCTTGTTAGGAATTTTATTAAAATTGCAATTTTCCACTTTTTTCCTTGGTTCGACCTTTGACTAGTTTCGATCTCTAGGTCCCAAATTTGCCCCAAATGATCCCAAATCTTCTGAGAAGGTATATGAATGATATTAGAACATAAATATGTGTTTCATGGATGCATTTGTACCTTCAAAACACTTCTGAAAATACTCTTTCGATTATGTTCAATGTAGGTAACTTTACTAGTGATTTCCCTTTGACTAGTATTGGTCTCTAGGTCTCAAATTGACTCCAAATGCCTTCAAATCTTCAAGGAAGGTTTATGAATGATATTAGGAATTGAATATGATGTTTAGGGATAACATATGGCCACCAAAAGACCTCTGCAAACTCTCTTAAGATTCTGGACCAAGTATGCAATTTTACTAGTAATTTGGGGTTCAAATCCCCCTAAGGTAAGTATTGAAAATGGCTTCCCAAATGCCTCCAAACCCACTCAAATTTATGAACAGAGGTATGTAATGTGTTAATTATCTTATTAAGGTCTCATATGCACCATTAATGGTTTATTACAACTATTCTCACCCTCTCCCATTCAACTGCAAAAATCCCCAATTCGACCCTTGGGGAAATGGCACTATTTCTTCTCCCAATGCAATTAAACTGAGTAAAAATGCTTCAAATGCTCAAGTACAGTACATGAAACTTGTATAAGACATACATGGAAGTATATTTATCACAAATATATCATATAATCATCCATTCATTCGAAATCATCATCAATACATTGGCTCACAGCAAGGTAGTGGGGAAATGGCATTGTTCTTCCATTAAAAATGAGATTTATACATTTCTACTTGGAATTTCGACCTGAAACTTTTTGGAGATGAAGAAAAGAGTATTTAATTCATATTAAAAAATAAATGGGGCATTAGAATCTCCCCCAAAGAGTACAATAGCTCACCAAAAACGCCATCCCTCAAGGATCAAGAATATGCCATCAAAATTGGAAATGATTGAAGGAGCAAGATGCAATAGAAGAAACCATGAGCTTCCCTGTAGCTTACACCTGCAAATAAAGACTCCATTAAAGCTCCAAATGAAAGGTCTGAATGGCCTTTCCAATTACCAACTTGGATGGGAATCTTTCACCCTCGAAATTGGCTAAGGCAAGAAACTAGTCATCCACTAGCTCTCCCTCTTCACAAATGCAATTGCAAATTCTACAAATGATCAAAAGCTGGTTTCATTATTTGTTATTGACATTTATAAACTTCTAATGTCCTCCATGGGTCGAATTCCTTCCAAGAGACTCATGCCAACTCAAGTTGGGAAGAGATTTCAAAGAACACCACTTGTACAACAATTCCTAGTCTCCCACTTCCACCAAATCACATGTGGAAGCATATTAGCTGCCCGAACACCCTTGAGAGCCCTCTTGGAGTCTATTTTTAGCCCTGAGATGTCATATATGTCATATTTCAGCCTTCAGGTCTGATTTGTGTCATAGGTGTCATAGCATCTTCATCATTGTTGTCATAGAGCTAGGGAATCTAGCCCAAGTGTCTCACTAGCTCCAAATTGCCTCTTCCTCTTCCATGGGAGTTACTCTTCCTCTATATTTCGACCTTGGATGAGTCATGCAATGAATAATAACTTTTGGACTCCCCCAAGTATGTTACCATTCACCTTGAATTCGAATTGGTGAGAGAATGATGCCAAGTGTAGTGGGGAAATCTAGCCATATGTGGGTCCCACTTCCTCCATGTGTCTTCATGATCAAATGCCACTTTGATTTTCACTTGTATATATTTATTTAGCTCCTTTATTAAATATTTATGCCATTCTAATGTTCAAACATCATTTATTATCTCCATTATTCCAAATCCCAAAGCTTCCACCCCAAACCTAGGAAACTAGTAATTTTCCTCCTTGGCAATTATTTGACCTTTAGCATCAATTTGACAAACTCTAATGAATAGGGCCAATGTAATTAGGCCATTGTGACCCAATGCCAAATTTGGGACATGAAACACTACCCCTAACCTTCCCTCTCTCCCCCTTACCCAACTAATATGATTCCTATGAACCTATGTATCTCTCCTACTCTCCCTCACCCCCCTCTCTCTCTTTGTCTCTACTGATTCCCATGCCCTTATAACTTACCATGCACCTTCTCTCTTCCCCATAACACCCAAAAAATATTATCTCTCTCTCTCTCTCTCTCAACCCCTTATAAGTTACCCCCATCTCTCTCTCTCTACCCCCACCCTGTACCCCCTTCTCTCTAACTTCCTAATCTTCCCTTAACCCCTTGCCACCCCTCCCCCCCTTCCCACACAATGCTTTCTATCATTCTCTCTCTCTCTCTCTCTCTCTCTCTCTCCCTCCTAATCCACCCCCCCTATAAGTTACCATCCATCCATCACGCTCTCTCTCTCTCTCTCTCTCTCTCTCTCTCTCTCTCCCCCTTAATCCACCTCCCCCTATAAGTTACCATCCCTCTCTCTCTCTCTTTGTACCCCAAAACCTCTCTCTCTATCCACCTCCCACTACAACTTACCATCCCCAAATATCTTTCTCTCTCTCGTATACCCCCTTCTCTCTAACATCCTTAATATTTACTGAACCCCTAACTCTCTCTCCACATCATTATATCTATCTCTTTCTCTCCCTCGACCCCCATGTTAACACTTATTATGGTTTCCACCAGAGAAGGTGGAGGAAAGCTCCCACCCAAAGCCCCAAGGTCACCCATTGGTAGGTTTCATCAAATAAAGTGTTAGGAAACCTAGAATTGGCTAAAGGTTGAACAAATCCAAGCCAATGACTAAACCGTAGTGAGGAAATGAAAAAATACAAGGTAGGAACACCCTTCCACAGGAAAAAATAGCAGTAGGAGCTTCTTCCACAACCAAAGAATATTGGATGGATAAGATCAAGGACCATATCAGAGATCAAAAGTGCATTCTTCAAAGCCATTTTCAAGTTTCATACCCCCATTGCGGATTGCAGATTACAGGAAGTAATGTCCCAAAGAGTGCGCAAGGAAAGTTTCTGCATTCCGCAACCCACATTGCATATTGCGGATTATGGAAAAACAATGTTCCGGAGACCGCAAAGGTAAGTTTCCGCAATCCACATTGTGGATTGCAGATTGTGGAAAGATCATCTTCCAAGGCACAAAAAAGTAAGTCTCTACATCCTGCATCCCGCATTGCGAAAGGCAAGTCCCCATAAAAGCACGAGGCCACAAGACCAATCGTTGCATGCCATGTGGCTAATTGCAGGTTGCAAAAATGACCATTGCGGAAAGGATCGTTGCAAAAAGGCATATTATTGAAGGGAAATTGTGGAGGTGCAATTGAGGAAGGGCAATTGTGGAAGTGCAGTTGCAAAAAGGACATTGTGGATTAAGAAAGTTTTGCAGGGCCAGTTACAGTCACGTGAAATGGAGATTTTCATAGAGGAATGGAGCATCCGAGAATAGAAAAGGGGCCTATTTTTGTTACCTGTCATGAGCAAACCTAAACGACCAGATCCAATGGATGAGCAGGTGGCTTCCATGGCCCAATGGTGCACTTCCAACAAAGGCATTGCTTGTCCTCCGTGCAGGACAGAATTAGAGGTTGTTGATTCAAGTGGTTCAGCTCGAACGACCTCATCATTACCAGTACAAGTTGTTTTGAATCAGTTATGATATTTTTCTATTTGTAATCCTATAAAGGTAAGGTCCGAAGTAGACCACCAGGTTGGACGTTTTTGTTTCAGAGAAATTACTACTCTGCATTGTATCCGACTCGGCCTCTTAATTCAAGGAGAAGACCCGATTTTGGAGCTTGAGATTCCTTTGCTGTGTGATCTGATGTCAGTTATTTCCTATGTTTGTGTTCTTTCTTTGTATTTTCATTAATTGTTTACTTCTACAGTACCTAAAGATCAAGATTACATGGTCTGGAATTCATGCCCACATGCTCCAGATGCATATGACTAGGTATTCCATCCCCTTTCCTCTTGAATTTGCAGGTTATAATTCATTCTTAAATGCTCTAGCCTTGTGGCCAAACTTGTTCCCTTCCTCTACCTCCATCTGTTGATTACTTTGACGAGAAAGAACCATGTCTACCTTGCCTCCTGCTCCTGCAATCATGGCCCAAACCTTCCATTGATGATAGTAACCCACCGAAGTAAACTCCATTCCCAACTATCCTCCTGTTCTTAACTCCAACCAACCAAAAACCCCTTTTAATTCATTGTCTGAAGGTCTAGCCACCACTTTGACCGATATCCCAGCCCGTTTTTAGGCTGCATCATGTTGCTGGAATCCCCAAAGGGAAATCCCTCCCTATTGTTGGAAAGTATAGTTTCCATCTACTAAATATTGGTTTGCAATAGTTACCCCATGGTCTTTCCTGCCACAACCCAGCAAAATCTTGGGTGATAACATTCTGGCGACTCCGCTAAGGAGAATCTCTAGTTTTCAAAGTAAAAATCATACCTTTGAGGGCGAACAAACAGTCTGAGATTTCAAGGTTGTATCATTTTCCTTGGCAACTCCAACTTACATTCCAGCGACTCCACTGGAGATCGAGCATACTTAAAAAATATTTGTATCAGATCAAAGCTGACTACTAACGGTGAATAGTAATAAGACGCTAAGAGGATCCTACATTATTCTCATTGTGAGGCTTTCTTTCAAATCAGAGAACACCTACGAGAAATTATGGATCCCAGAAGAATACCTACTAGAAGTCATCCAAATCTTGAGCCACCAAAATTCACTTCAAATCCTGAGAAGGTCATCAGGAAAGCAAAGAGAAGCCATACAGGTATTTCTCTATTAACTAGGTCCTTTTCTTTACCGAAGAAAAAGGCATGCATTGTAGAAAGAGTCCCTCCAAATTTAAGGACTGAGTCTGCCCCATTCAGACCTAGATCTGAGACTGATCTAAGGGATACCCTGTCTGACCAGAGAAAGTTCTAGACCCATTTCCTGAGTGCTTGGTGGGAAAATCTACAATCCTAGAAAGAAACTAGTGGCCTTCCTCCCTTTGCTAAAATTGTTGGCCAACGTACCCAAGTCTTGAGTACCCCTCCTGTTGCTCCTAAAAATCCCTCTGCTCCCAAACAGAACCTAAGTTCCATGGCTGCCAAATATTCTCCTTTGGCCCTCCCACCTATTGGCCCAATTTTATGAATGAGGCCAACTGAGGAGATCAAGCCCACACAAGTTTCTTACTGTAGCTTCCGGTATGTTTGACTTAGCTTAACCTTGCAGGTTGTGGTCCTGCTACCAGCTGAATTTTATCCTCTTAAGGATAATATGAAAACTCAACAAAACATTTCCTATGTTAGCCTAAAGTCAAATTAGTTCCTAATGTTAATTTCTAAGTCTAAGTTATCCTAATTTTGCTTTCTTGGTGAAAGTCTCTTGTTTTGGGTTTTGTTTTTGTTTTGATTCTAACTAAGAAAAAAAAATTTCAGATGTTCAACAACTAATCTAACTAAAATCTATTTAACAACTCCTAAAACTAAACCTAGACCTAAAAATCTAAGCTAAAACTATGAATTAAAACTAAACTAATTTCCTATCTCAGCTGAGAGCAAACTTTTTAAACTATATTAACTATCTCTTGACAATTATAAATAGCAGGGAAAAATGAATGATATAATTTCAGATAGGAAACTATCAAAATTCATATCATTGACACTCTCTCTGTTGAAAAGGATTTATGATAATCGAAAAAATAAAATAAGAAACATTTCATTCATTCTGTAACATAATAGTCAAGGAATAATCAATGTTCAACATGGGCATTTGAATATAAAATTGAGCCACTTATTAATCAAAACACCTACAAAAATATAGATGAAATCAAAAAACAAGCTTATAGATATTATACTATATAATCAAAATCCTCAATAGAAATTGAAGGAAACAAATTATATAACATTTGTATCAAACATAAAATGTCGAGTGATTGAAGTAGTTTAGACAATATTGAAACAATTATAGCAAAGCATAACTGTATTCAAGTTTAAATGAGAAAGTAAAATATTGAAATTAAGTATATATATATATATGTGTGTGTGTGTGTGTGTGTGTGTGTGTGTATACATATATATATATATATATATATGTATGTATCTACATATATATATGTGTATATATATATATGTATGTATATCTATATATAGATATACATACATGTGTATATATATATATATATATATGTATGTATATCTATATATAGATATACATACATATATATATATATATACATATATATATACACACACACACACACACACACACACACACACATATATATATATATATAGATATATCAAAACTGAGAAAACACAGTTATACCAGTTCTGAGTAAAAGCTTAACATCATCGAGAAAGAAAAACTCCAACAGGATCGAAGCAGCAAATTCAATGTTATTTCAATATAAAATTCTTTCAATAATACTCCATCCCTTTTTACAATGAGTTTCATAGTTTATATAACAAAGACTGATAACTTCCTTCCACTATTTTATGCAACAAGAAGCTAAAAACAGAGTTTTGAATCTACTAGTTGTCGAACATCTAAGACCTAATAACAGTTCTATTTAATTAAAATCTTCTTCAATCAGTGCATCTAGCATCTAAATCATCACCTTTTGTAACTACAATCTTATCCTTAAATAACGATTCATCCATGTAGAAGATAAAAAGAAACCGGCATTTGACATTTAGTATCCAGATCATTCGAACTTGAAACAACTTCATCATCTATTGGCAAAATTTTAATGAGAACAACATCAAAATTGAAAGTCCATCCAACTATGGCACCTGCAAGAACCAACCAACTGCGTATAAATACTCATAAATAATGCATTAATGATAAAACATAGATAATAAATTCAATTAATGATAAGCAATGCCCGTAGAATCTATGATTCTGTGGGCATGCTAATTACCTGTTAAAAAGCCAAGCATTATGAAACAGTGACAACAAAGATTTCTCAACTTGAAATTTGCAGTTTGGTGGCCTTGCGAGCTTCAAACAACTTAGCTTTCAATTTTATAATTTTGATTTTGTATCATTCTTCTTGTTTCATCATTCTCTCATTTTCAAATACTAGGGATCTATTCTCTGTTTTAATCTTGGTTTTTTTTGTTTTCAAATTTTTCTATCGGCCAACCCAAGTCAGTAATTCATCTTTTAACATTTTATTTCTTCATCTTTGACTAGAGTATTAGCCTGCAACTATGCAATTTCGGCTTCCAATGTATAAATTTGGTTCCTAAAAGCCTGCTTAAGCATCCTTTGAACACTTTCATCACTTCTGGCTGGGGGAAGATGGAGTATAGTCTGATATATCATGAGGATTTTTACCTGATCTTTCATTAACCATATCATCATTCTCTTTAGACTTCCTTTTACCAGAATTTTCATTTTCAATATCATTATAACCTGGAAAAATAATTTCATCTTCACTGTCTATTTCTACTAACGGAGTTTCTTTTTGTTGTTCGATAGTTGTAGGGGTTTCGATAGTTGCCATACTCCTGGTAAATCTACGAGCAGACTTAGAGACAAAATTTTCTTCTTTATATTTCTTTGACATCACTGAGCTTGTAATTTTGTTATCAACCACTACATCTGGCTTTCTGACAAATTTTTCATCACAAATATCAACAGCATTTTTGTTATTCATGGTTGACTTTCCCTTTTCCATACTTATGTCAACGTTTTCCTTTATATGTGCAGGGTCCTCATCAAGATTTGATACAGAGGGTTCGTAATCAATCGATTTCCTTCTTTTTGATCGGGTCTTGGCCCTTTGGGGAGGCCAGTGTTCAGTTGGCCCAAAATTATTTTCAATCAAAAACTGCTCCCAGGTCCTATTCATTAGGGACAATTGATGCTGAACTAATATTTTAACTAGGCCATAGTGAAATAAGCTATGCTCCTTATTTATCATTGCGTTCTTTACAACATTTGACATTTTCTCTATACTATTAAGCAAATAATAGGGAAGATTTTGCTTTGAACTAGTAAATGCCATTAACAGTCTAAGATGATAGAAATGTACCGATGCGTAACGCCCGTCATAGGTGATATATTGGATAATCAAATGAAGTAATAATTTCCACTTCGGCTTTAGGAACTTCTTTAAATACCTAAATTTATCATCATACTCCGCAGGCAGAGGAAACGAAAAATGTTTACACTTGGCCTTGTTCACTTCTCCTTTCTTGAACCATTTTCCCCCAATTTGTGGAAGCTGGGTTTCCCTAGCTATGAAGTCTTCTGACAAAACCAGGGTTAAATCCCCTATCTGGGAAACATTATCCTTCAAAGATAATGCAAATATGCGTGTTACTTATGTGTTGTAACCATAAAAGCTTGCAAAGAACTCCCTCCAACCAATTTTCTCAATTAACAGCAAAACTTCATGTTCTATATCCAACAGCTCATCTCCATATGGTTCAATTCGGCACAATGGAGCCATCTCTCCTACCTCTGGTTTCTCCTTCAACTAAGAATCATATGGCGTTGTGAAAATTGAAGGGATAGGTATACAGAACTCGATAGGCATAATGAAACCTCTAATCGGCTTTGTGAAAAATCACATGAAAATCCTAGACTCGTGCTTAGGGATGATACCCTTACCGCCAAAGGCAAATGCATGAATGAAACAAACATAATGATACGATCCGAAATCATTATCCCGTACTAAAATAAAGTCGAATTATAAATGAAATATCATCATAAAATGGTGTTGATATAAAATAGTGAACATGATAATAATTTCATGATGTTCACATCAAACATGTGTCAACAAGGTGTCGATTCATGTCCTGTATCAGAACATTTCACCTCCAGAGTTTGACATGGTGGATCTATACATGGAAACTGCATGTACTGTCAACCTGGGTGATAGGAAACCTCACATTATGAATAATCATGTCTCATAGGGTTTCATTAAATCAAAGAAAGCATCAGGATCCGTGATCAAAATAACTTCAAACCATAGATCATTTTTCAAGATCGTAACTCATACATGATATAAATTCGAGGAATAAATTCTTCAGATTTGATATGACATGATGAGTTCATGGAATAATTAATACCATTTGAAATCACCATGAGAGCTATAACGAAGATTGATCAAATAGAATATCTATCAAAAACTAAGTGTTAAATTAAAATCAATCATTTCCAGCATAACATAAAAGATCTTGATAAATATTCGAAATCATGTTAAAGATAAGCCTTAGTTATTATAGTATCATATGTACAATGCTAAGATTATTTATTTACAAATGTATTAGACATAGCTTATAAAAGTTTGTTTTGATATGAATGTTTACCAAATATATAAGGGTTACAATATGATATAGCTAAATTTGTCAACCCTAACAGTATATGTTTAAACATTTAAAAATTAATGATAGAAACCATGTCTAATACTTTCAACTACAATTTTAAAATCTCAAATGAAAATTAAAAGAATTTACATGATAAGTAAGGAATTACGAATCATTTAAGCTAATTCAATCCAATTAAAAAATAATGTGAATGACCAGCAATTCATTTGTCTCGATGATATATGATCAGAAAATATAGTAATGAAAATTTATCATATTAAATTTTAACAGCTGCTAAAATAACCAATTTATGAAAGAACTAGCTTAATTTAAAATGTTTCCTAAACTACCATCTTGACCACTAACTCTTCCCTAATTGAGAGTACCTTCAGAATCAAATATTCTAAAGGCACTCTTTAATAATTTTAATGATTAATTAAAGAATTCAACTAATCAATTTTATTAAGCAAAACAAAAATTGAGAGGGTTGTTGCCTGCCAACACCACCAAATCCTGATGACCTGCCTATGGGCTATGCCCAACGCCTCATGAGATTTGATGGGGAGGGGAGAGTCTCTGCACAATACATATAGACTAGTTCAATGAATTCACAGAGCTAGAAGAGGTGGATGAAGATGATGTTAAGATGAGGTTGTTTTCCAAAAGCCTAGCAGGGGAAGTGAATAAATGGTTTAAGGCCCTTCCAAATAGAGGAATAAATACCTATGAAATATTTGAAGAAACTTTCCTTGCCAAATGGAAGGATAAGAAAAAACCTCTCCAGATTATCACTCAATATGAGCATACAAAGAAAACCAATGTGGAGACTGTCCAAGAATTCTCAGCCAGGTTCATGAGAATGTATAATTCTATCCCTATGGACATAAAACCCCCTGTAGGGGCAGCCAAGCTTCATTTTTTTGATTATTTTGACAATGAATTTGCTCTCATGCTGAGATAAAAGAGATCTCCCACTCTCCCTAATATGTTTAAATATGTACTAGAAGTAGAATCCAATTTGATGGCCTCTGGAAAAACGAAACACTTAACTAAAGCTGTGAAAAAGAGACGCAATGAAGCAGTGCATCCCTCCAGGTCCCAATCCATGGATTACAAAATTGAATAGATGATGAGAACTATGGAAAGAATGGTGGATAGGATCTCCCTTGATAGCAAGCCTCCTACCAGAGAAAACCCAGAGCCTCAACCTAGATCGAAATAATAATCTCAGAAGACCCCCCGTCCCACAAGGAAGACCTAGAGAGCAAAGAAACCTTGACAATCCGTGAATCAAACCACCTTTTGCCGAGAATTTCATAGATGAAGAGGAATAAGATATACAAGATGAACACCAAATCCATCTCTTTGATCAAGTCCAACCCCAGTTCTATTTAACTAAAGATGAACGTGACTGGTCTTCCCTGCAGTCAGATGATGTCCCCAGTGAATCAGAATCTGACTAGTACCAAAGAGGGCTCCACAATACCATCTATAAATTTGAGAGGCAACATAATTTGACGAGTAGAAAAGTAACATTAGACAAAAAAAATACTGTTATTGATCCATCCTCTTCTCAGCCACCAAGAAAGCAAATCCTTGGGAAAAAAGACCCAAAGGTTGTAATCTCTAAGGAGACTCTTGGTAAGGAAGCAAAGCCTCCAAAGAAAATTCCAGAAGGGAGAGGTGAAGGTGACACAAGGATGGAAAAAAAGGTCCATACTGCTTTCAACTTGGAGAATGAAATATATAAGATTAAGATCTCCATCAACTTGAATGAATTGGTCAAAAACTCATAGTATAAAGACGAGATCCTGAAGGTAGTAAATGGTGGAGAAGAAAATAAGCCTAATACTCTCAATCTACAAGATGAAAAATTTGGCCCCCATGTAGAAAATGCCTCCGAAATTGATGTCCCTCCCTTCTATATCAGTCTCAACATACATGACCATATCCTACATAATGCCATGTTTGATTCAGGAGCCTCTCACAACCTCATGCCCAGTTCAGTGGTGGAGAATCTTGGGTTAGAAATAACCAGACCTTATAAAGATTTATTCTCCTTTGATTCCAAAATATTGCCATGTGTAGGGATGATTAAATACATGGTGGTTTCACTGACTCAGATACCTCAGAAGAATATGATCATGGATGTGGTAGTGGTTGATATTCCACCTAAGTTTGGGATATTGCTGTCCTGGTCATGGAGTGCAAAGTTGAAGGGAACCATGCAAATGGACATGTCTTATGCCACCATCCATGTCTTTGGAGAAAGTAGAAGACTGTATAGGGAACACAGACTATCATACGTAGTGAGCGATAAGGATAGACTTGATAATCACCCCATATTCTTCCTAGACTCTGATGTAGGTTCCTCAATTCTTTTCTATGAACCTAGTTCAGAAGGAGGAGATGCAAAGGATACTAAGTTACCTGAACCAAATGGGGAAGTCAACGATGGGAAACCGAGGGAAGAAGGCAAAAATGAGAAACCCGAGATAGGGGTAGAGGCCACGGTCACCTTCCCAGAGGAAGGCCATTGGGTCATGAAATTCGACGGAGTCGTGAACAAAGAAGGAGCTGGAGCAAGGGTATGGATCATCCCCCTAAATGAAATAAATGCCTACGCCAGGTTTCATAATTTCAAACTAATGTTCGATTGCTCAAACAATGTGGAGGAACATAAAGCTCTGCTTTTGAGATTGAATATACTCAAATACCTAAGCGATAAGAATATCAAGGTCTACAGAGATGCAAAGTTGATAATCCAGCAAGTGAAAGGAAACTATGAGGCTAAGAATCCCAGGATAAAGGATTATAGGAATGTTGTGTGGGACATGTTCGACAATTTCTTCACAGAGCATGAAATCCCTTTCACCCCGAGAGACAAAAATACAGTAGCTGACACCCTAGCTAGTTCAGCTAGCATATTTCATCTCCCTACTTACCCTACCAGAACTCACATGATTAAGGTGAGGCACATACCCTCTGTCCCAAACAATACTAAGAACTGACAGATATTTGAATATGACCAGAAGATAAAGATGTTCCTAGAGATGATTGGGGAGTTTTCCAATATCCATATTGATCAAGAGAACTGTGAAGGGGAAGAATGGGAACCTGATCGACCAGATCTTGGAACCACTTTGGGACGCAAAGAAATTTTGCAGTTGAAGAGAAATTACATACCCAAATGGTTGGTGCCACTAGAAAGACTGTTTGATAAAAATTATGTGGCCAGAGATCACAAGGTGGATCCAAACCCAAAGGAAGTAGAAGGTTGTAACATTGGGAGCAATGAAGAGCCCATAATTGTCAAACTATCAAATTCTTTGGCTCCAGGCACCAGAAAGGATTATATGGATTTAATGAGGAAGTTATCTGATGTGTTCACATGGTTCTATGAAGATCTAAAGGAATATGACACATCTGTCATCCAGCATACCATACCAGTCAAAAAAGGGAAGAAGCCATTCAAGCAGAAGCTAAGAAGGATGAATACCATGCTGCTCCCACTGATAGAAAAAGAGGTAAAGAGGCTGTATGAAGCCAAAATCATATTCTCCTTGAGGTTTTCACGGTGGGTAGCCAACATAGTCCCAGTAAGGAAAAAGAATGGTGAAATCAGACTATGCATTGATTTCATAAATCTCAACAAGGTGTCCCTAAAGGATAACTACCCCTTTCCCAAAATGGACCACATCTTGCATAAGGTTGTACGGGCAACAAGAATGTCTATGATGGATGTATTTTTTGGGTACAATCAGAGTAATGTGTAGCCAAAAGACCAAAACAAGACAACCTTTACCACACCATGGGGAACCTTTTTGTATGCTAATATGCCCTTCAGCCTGTTGAATGCAGGGGCCAACTTCCAAATAGCTATGGATATAGCTTTTGCAAGAGAAAAAGATAAATTTGTGGTTGTTTACATGGATGACATCACTGTATACTCTAAGTTTGATGCAGAGCACCTAAAACATTTGCACCAAGTGTTCACTGTTAATTTTTTGATAATTTCATTCCATTATCATTCAGGATCACTAAGAGAATAACATGTACAACATATCAATCATAGACACAAAAGAAATCACACAAGAGACACAGAGTTTCACCGGGGAAAACCAAGAAGGTGAAAAACCCCGCAACTTCCTTAGAGATAGAATAAACCCAAATACAAGATCACAAGGATCAAACCCAATAAGATGTCCCTAGAAGATGCTCCTCCTCCTCCACATGTGCGCCACTTTCTCTCTTAGCTATGCGATCTTGAGTGGTGAGTGAATGAATCAAATGAGAGACACAACCTCTCTATTTATACACTGACTTGACCTGCCAATAATTCACTGGGGACGATTTTCTACTCAAGTCTAATAACCCAACCACATGACCTAACTAGGGATGACCCTACACTGGTGGTCTAATAACCCATCAATACAAATGATTACACTTATAATGTAACTTGCGACACTTGCAAATACAAATGACGACACTTCCACTCAGAGGAATAATACATCTCTATGGGATATACAATAAAGTACAAATGTAATACATAGAAGAATATATTCTAAAGTTACAAATACATCAACACTCCCTCTTAACTAGGAAGGTATTCTGAACATGGGTCATCAATACATATTGGCGCAAGTCTTCAATTCTAGACATGGATCATCATCACTAGATCACGGAGCATCATCATCATCACTGCTGCTGTACTTGACATCTCAATCACTAGGCTATCTCAAAATTCTTCTCATCATAGGAAGTTCTATAGAGCCAACCCTTTTTCATGCTCGATGTAGGCCCACCTCCTGTAGGTCTTCATCATCTGTGCGAACAGTTTGATAGAGGTGGTCTCTCAGGACTAATTACGTGGGGATGCAATACCTGACTAGAGTATCCCAGGAACATTTATGTGCCACGGCACGACTGGCAAGATCTCTAAAGAGCACCCTAGGACTTATTATGAGCACATAGCTCAACCCATCGGATCTCCAGGACTAATTACATGTGAATAGAAAATGCCTTTAAAGAGAATCCCAGGAACATTTATGTGCCACAGCACGACCAATAATATCTCTAAAGAGCATCCCAGGACTTATTACGAGCACACAGCTCAACCTATCGGATCTCGATGACTGATTACATGTCTCCATAGAAATACCTCGAAAGAGCATCTCGAGACTGATTACGAGCACACAACTCAACCCATGGGATCTCAGAGGACTGATTACATGCTACTTGCACAACCTGCCACATATCATCTCTGACCTCAAAGTATCATCCTGATACTCATGATCCAACTGATCATCATTGCACAGTACATCAACCTAATGCACATCAACCAAAGCATCATCTTGATACTCATCTCAAATGATCATCCTGATCATCATCACTGCATCATCCTGATGCATATCATCCAGAGCATCATTCTGATACTCATCTCAAATGATCATCCTGACCATCGTCACTGCATCATCCTGATGCATATCATCCAGAGCATCATCCTGATACTCATCTCAAATGATCATCCTGATCATCGTCACTGCATCGTCCTGATGCATATCATCATACATGATCCAACTGATCATACAAAGCATCCACCTGATGCATATACAAATACATGATCCAACTGATCATACACAGCATTGTCCTGATGCATATACAAATGCATGATCCAACTGATCATACATAGCATCATCTTGATGCTCATTACATGGCGCTTACATCCACAACCATGGGAAGGATCCTCCTATCACCATGCTTGGAATGGCTCCTGCAAATGTGTCCCATCACTTCTTCCCCGAAGTATATTCAATTTGAAGAACACCAAGCCTCTCTCTGAGGTACTCAAACTTCACTCTGGCTAGTGGTTTTGTCAGTACATCTACAACCTGCTAATCTGCCGCAACATATAGGAGCTTCACTGCTCCTCTCTGCACCATATCCCTGATATAGTGACATCTGATCTCAATGTGCTTCGACCTGTCATGGAACACCGGGTTCTCAGACAACTTCACACAACTTTGGTTGTCACAAAAGATACCAGTAGCATCCAACGGGAGATCAAATAACTTAGACAGTAGCGTCCTAAGCCATACTGCCTCATAACTAGCTAAACATACTGCAACATACTTTGCTTCGCCTGTACTCAGTGCTATGCAGGATTGCTTCCTTCTAAACCAAGTGAGCACACCTGATCCCATACTAAAGCAACACCCCGAAGTGCTCTTCCTATCTACAGCACTACCTTCCCAATCTAAATCAGCATAACCCTCCAGGTTAAACTTTTGATTCACATCATACTTGATCCCATAATCAACTGTACCCTTCAAGTACCTCAGAATATGATTTACAACAACTGGGTGAACACTTCTTGGATCCGTCAAGAACTGGCTCAATGTGTTCACCACAAAGAAAATATCTGGTCTTGTATTCGTCAGGTACATCAAGGACCCAATCATCTGAAGATACACAGTGACATCAACTAGCTCAGATGAAGCATCACACAGAAGCTCTGCACTACAACAAAATAGCCCTTTAGGGGCAGTTTTGGCTTGCGGAGGTCTTGGTAAACCCCCCCCCTAAAAGTTTTTTCAGACCTTCGGAGGCAGTCTTTTAAAACCGCCCCTAAAAGTCATGGAAATTGGACTTTTGTGGGCATTTTTTTTAAATCCGCCCCCAAAAGTCCTGAAATTTGACTTTTGGGGGCGGTTTTTGGAAAACCCCCCCTAAAAGCCCAATTCTCATAACTTTTGGGGGCGGTTTGTCAAAACCCCCCCTAAAAGTCATGAGAATTGAACTTTTGGAGGGGTTTTTTTGGAACCCCCCTTCAAAGTCATGAGAAGTGAACTTTTGGAGACGGTTGTTTGAAAACCCCCCCTAAAAGTCCAATTCTCGTAACTTTTGGGGGCAGTTTGTCAAAACCCCCCCTAAAAGTCATGAGAATTGAACTTTGGGAGGTAGTTTGTTTGGAACCGCCCTTAAAAGTCATGAGAATTGAACTTTTGGAGGAAGTTGTTTGAAAACCCCCCTAAAAGCTCAATTCTCATAACTTTTGGGGGCGGTTGTCGAAACCCCCCCTAAAAGTCATGAGAATTGAACTTTGGGAGGCGGTTTGTTTGGAACCCCCCTTAAAAGTCATGAAAATTGAACTTTTGGAGGCGGTTGTTTGAAAAGCCCCCCTAAAAGTCCAATTCTTATAACTTGTGGGGGCGGTTTGTCAAAATCCCCACTAAAAGTCATGAGAATTGAACTTTTGGAGGCGATTTTTTTGGAACCCCCCTTAAAACTCATGAGAATTGAACTTTTGGAGGCGGTTTTTTGGGACCCCCCTTAAAAGTCACAAGAATTGAGCTTTTGGAGGCAGTTTGTTGGAGCCCCCCCCCCTGCCCTAAACATCATGAAAATTGAACTTTTGGAAGCGGTTATTTGGAACCCCCCTTTAAAAGTCATGAGAATTGAACTTTTGGAGGTGGGTTTTTGAAACCCCCCTTAAAAGTCATGAGAATTGAACTTTTGGACGTAGTTTGTTGAACTCCCCTAAAAGTCATGCAAATTAAAAATTTGGAGGCAGTTGTCTAAAAACCCCCCTTAAAAAAAGTCATGATAATTAAACGTTTGGAGGCAGTTTTGTAAAACCACCCTTAAAAGAAATGAGAATTGAACTTTTGGAGGCGGTTTATTGAAACCCCCCCTATAAGTCAAGAAAATTGAAATTTTCGAGGAAGTTTTTTTAAAATCCCCTAAACATCATTTATGTACGTGGGTTAGGTGTGTCACATGGGTTCAACAATGCATCTTATCAAAACATTGGAGCTAAGCGCACACAAGCTATTGTAGTGTTAGGAAGGGTGTGCATCATCATTCAACACTATATCCCATTAGAGCTCTACAATTGAGGCAATCATGCTAGGTTTTTCACATCAAAGATGGTTCTCACACTCCAACTTTCCATGATCCATGGTCAAAATACAAACTCATGTGCCATGAAATTATCCTTTATGGATAATGGGCCATGTGTAGGGCCCTAATCACCACATGATTCGTACACAAGGAATATTTAGCTTGCAAGAGGGTATGGTGGCCATTTCAATATTTACAACATCATGGATGGTTCTCGAAGCCTAATCCATGGTGTCCATGGTGGTAGATCAAAATCTAGTTTATAATGACTGGTAGTTAACTCAAGGTTTTGTGACCTATGGGTGTTTCTCTGTACCACCATATAGGCCATAGGCAAGGATAATTTAGCTTTTGAGTAACACATTGTCATTGTTTTTAGTATTTTCATGTAGTGGATGGTTCTAGGAGCCTATGTTATGGTCTAGGGCCAAAATGTAGGTTCTTGGGAAATACAACTTTATTTTGAGACTCATGGGCCATGCATAGGGACTTGAGTCATCATGCATACCCTAGATAGGGAATATTTTGTTTATAGTCTAAGTTCTTGTGTTTATTTTTGCACTAATTTTGGTTTGATAAAATCCCATATAGTGATCATTCAAACTTTGATGTCAAATTCTTTGATCTAAAACCTTGGTTATAAATAACCCAAGGTCAAAGTTTATTGTGTTAGTGTGTTGATTTGGTGCAGTAGGCATGTTAGTGATTGGGTTAGGGGGTAGTGGGTTAGGGTTAGAGGGACATTGTCTTAAGGGGATATTTTCTACAATTTCATAATGTGGTAGGATTTGGGGAGTTTTTGGATTAGAAGCAAGGAACCTAAGGGATCAGTGGGTTAGTGGGAAAGGGGTTCTGGTTTTGTTGGTACTAGTGGTTGAGTGGTTTATAATTTATCATGTTATTCGGTTTGGGGCTAGATGTTAAGGTTAGGTACGAGGTGAGGGGGTTATAGGTTGAAGCCTCCTAGGTGCATGAATTCATTGCATGGATCAAGTGTGCCAAGTGCATGAGTCATTTACATGGGTTGGTTGTGTTAGGTTAGTGTCTAATTAGTGGCATTATTTATGGTGGCCATTTCAATATTTGTAACACAAAGGATGGTTCTCGTGGCCTGGACTATGGCATGTGAACTAAATTTAGGGTCTAATTCCATATTAATTTTCCATGCGGTTGATGGTCCACGCATGTTAACCTAGATTACCACATAAGAATCTCTATCCTACATGTGACATCATCATGATCATCATTGTCACCATTGTTGATGTCATTGTTGTTGTTGGTTTGTCCATGGTTATGTAAACCAATAAACCAACCATTGTTTAATATTTATAGCTTATGTATACCAATAGTGGTTCTCATAACCTAAATAATGGTCCATGGTTAATAAATTTACTATATAATTCATGTTCCATGTGTAGGGCCCTACACATAATTACTTTACCTTACAAGTGAGATATTGTGGCCATTTCAATATTTGTAACATTGACGATGGTTCTTGTGGCCTATACCATGGCCTATAAACTAATTTTACGGCCTAATACCATATTAATTTTCTATGGGGTTGATGGTCCATGCATGTTAACCTAGACTACTACATATGAACTACATATGGAATATCTAGCCTATATGTAATAATTCTTTCTGTTGCTCTTGAGTGATGATTAAGGCCTTCCGACATCACATAATATCTAAAGAGTGAATCTAATTTCAACTACAAGTGGGATATGTTCATAATTTTTAGATCTGTAACATCGAAAATGAAAATTTTCCTGCCAATTTCAACATGCCGGTAATTTTCATTCCATCACCCTTTCTTCTCATTGTTTTCCCCTTTTTGTGTGAAGGGTGACTCAAGTCTCCACCTCCCATTCCACGTCTAACAAATACTAAATTATTCCACATGTACACAACTAAATGGAGAAAGTCTTCATGCACTTCTAAAGCACCAGAAAAACCCTGAAGAGACCCGAAAAGCTTCTATACTGGACGCATCCTCCATCGATCTGCTTAGTTCTAAAGTGGAATCATAATTATTTACTTAGACAATGTATTTAATAATTTACTGAATTTAGTAGTTTTCTTGCAAATCCATATAAATGTATTTTAATATGTGATGTGCCTAGCCTTGTACTAAATGTCTAATTAACCTTTTCATCATGGGAATGAAATCGAAATCAAAATCATGTTTAGGAATCCCACACCATTTGGAATACTAGTTCCCGCCACTCCATTTTGTGATTTTTTTAAAGAAATTGGTTCAATCCCACGCGATTTCAACAAACTAGTTCTATGATCACTTGGTATCCTTCATCGATTGCACTCTGGGGCCGGCTCTCAAACCAAGGAATCCTTCATACCAAGTGCTCGAACTACATTAAGATCTGGGACTTGAATTACCATAGACGCTAGCACTACGTATGGCTCTCAAACCAGGGGATCCATTCAATTGGTGTGGTAGAATTGAAGAACCTTGAAAGGGCAAGGTACGTCCTCATATTTCCATGCAGTCTTGTTTATTCTAATCTAGTTTTAATGATAAATGCCTTGTTGATATTTTCCTTTGGTGATGTAAGGTAGAGCGAATGAAAATTAAATAGACTATAATAAATAGACAACCAACAAACAAATATTGATGTATTTTATTAGAATGAACAAACTACATGCCTGGAAATGCCTTGTTAATGACTGGATAAGATGGCCACTCTCCAAGTAGAAAAGGAACCCTCTTGCTGAAGATGATACCTGAATGTTTATTTGTTGTCCTTGTGTGCAATCTCCTCCAATATGTTCTAGGAAAAACCATCAAACTATCTTAAAAATCAAGCCAAGGTTGTGATGCAATTTCTAAGTGAAATGGGGTTCTATCAATCCTATATGCTTAAGGGAACATGACTGCTTCTTCCACAAAAGATATAGAATATGCCACTAGTAAGGACATGGATATGTAGCTACGAATAGTAACCCATAAACTTCCTTAATCCAATCAACTTTAATATCTAGATTAGAGACCCACAACTATCCTGTATACTCAGTCAAATAATGTAATATAGATCTGATATGAATATTGATGCCCAACATATTTCATAGATCTGATGAATATTTCATGCATCAATATTGTGAGCTGCTCCTTCCACTAATTTCATGCACTTTTCAATGATTGTTGTAGTAGATATATAACCTGTTCTCCCTTCCAACGCTTGCTGATATGACATTGTTTGACTGCCCAGATGCCACTAGATATTAACGCCAAATCACAGCTGAATAGACCCCCTTTCTAGCCGAAGAAGGAGGTGGTAGATAGGGGTATAATTCTTTCTTTGGGTTAGACTCTCTAATAGTTAAAGAGCATGGACACCAGAGATGTAGGGGTAGATTTGAGAGTCTTACCCAGACGGGTGTGATCATAGCTGGGGCAGACAAAGGATCAAACTCTGAATATCTGGATCTGTGTGGATTATCTGTCTTGATCAATTACTATTTGGATCTTAAGAAAACTTGGATTTGGTAAGATTTGTGTTTATAAACTAGTTCAAAGATGTATTTCTCTCCCAATTAGGGATCACACATGTCCTTTTGAAGATTGGGGAGGCTTGTGAAAAATTATGAAGTCTATTATTTGTTATAAAATTTCACGTGATTGTTATAAAATTGGAATTGAATATTGATATTTCATGTGGTTGATTAATGATACAAGTTTTTTTTTTGTTATTTAGGTTGTGTACAAGTGCATACATGGAGGTAAGTGATTCTATGTGCTTTAACTATATCATTATTTTCATGACATTTCCATGCTCATAACATATTATTTTGTACTTTAATAAGATTCTAATAGGATACAACCAGGTAATACTCTAATCCATTTGAGAAAACACAGGGAAAACAAATTATGACACAAAATCAAAGAAGTCTGATTATGGATCAATCACACGAGCAGTTTCATGTTTTCCAAGAAAGTTCTATCGAAATTTTTTGAGACATTTTTTTGTGAAGCCAGTGGTTCCAATCACCAAAGATCCCCCAAAATAAAATTTGCAAAGGAATTTGAGATTTTTTTATCTGAGAGGGTAAAACAAACTTTCAATGGGATTGACACATAGAGCAGTAGGTAAGACACTAGCATCAACCAGAAACAATCCCTCCACTTCCCATGTCTCACCTCTAGGATCAACCACTGAATGGCCCTTATCAATTCCCATTCTGCAACTACCCATCTAATGTGAAAAACATAATGGATTTGATAAATCTCTCAATCTACTTGAGGTTTCATGCTCTTTATTCCCAATCTCATAGAGACTAGATGTTTTGGGCTTCAAACATTCGCCAGAGCAATGGTGTGTACCAACTTCCACCACTCCAACTGCAATCATTATTCTCAACACCTTCTCTAAGACTTTCCTAAGATTATTTTTGGCATATGGGTCTAAACTATAAGTGATATTCCCAGGAAAGTCCATGGTTCTTGAACCCTTATCCTCGACCAAGGAAAATATATGAGCAATTCTAGAAATTCTTGGCATTCTTTCCTTATTATCTCATGTTACAAGATTTCCTGAATCATTATTCTCAACAACTTCTCTAAGTCATTCCTAAGATTGTTTTTGTCATATGGATCTAAACCGTAAGTGATATTCCTAAGAAAGTCCACGGTTCCTAAACCCTTACCCTAGACAAGGAAAATATACAAGCAGTTCTAGAAAATTGTGAACCCAAAGGACCACCCAGATTTTCAAGAGATGCTAGTTTACTGCTATTTCATTGTGGAAAAGTGCCTAAAAGTGCTAGAACATACCTATATTTGAAATTTATTTTGGTATACTATTGATTGATGGTTAAAAGAACCAATAGACCTTGCCATATTTACTCATATTGTTTTTTTTATTCACAGAACTATTGGTTTATGCAATGATCCACCCAAATTATGGAGAAACTATTGATTACTGTTGTTCTTAGTCGACAACACCAACCTAGAATGTCATTTTACAATGGTTTAAGGGATTAGATATGCCAGAAAAAAGCCTAAATTGTGCTCATATTTGTCTTTAAGGTTGTCTACATCCTCTTTACTGCTTATTCCACACACATATGTGCCCAAAACTACATATTTAGGACTGTTTTGATGTTTATTGTTTGATTAGAATTTTCCTAGAGGCTCTTAGAAGTATACACAAAACAAAAATGGCACAATGATTTTCCCAAAATTGATTTTATGGGGCTGCTTGATGGTGAAAGTTAAGCCCAGTAGTGCTAGAACATACTCTTAATTTATGCAAATGATCCAAGATTAAGATTTCGGTGAAATCATGCCAATAGGACATGGTACCACATTCTTGGATACACTCCAAATGTTCACATGGGTTCAAGGGGTTATATCACTTTTTTCTTCTTAACTCCATTAAGGACATAAACAAAATTACATTGGGGGACCCTGCTTTTGGGGCCACGTAGGTCTTAGTCTCTTCTCTTGGCATGCTAGATTGAACCTTATTTGATTAAAGATATGTCTTTATGGGTGAACTTCAAACCTATTTTCATAAGATGCTTTTATGGGTTAACTTCAACCTTATTTGATTCACAAGAACTTCAAATCTTATTTCATTATATAAAATTCTAGTTCTAATGTAATTTCATTATATAAACTATAGATATGATGGAATACATATCTAGGAAGCCTTGTGAGCACCCTTTATAATCCTTCATGTTGATCCCTTACAACTATTGAAATGATATGTAAAATAAGCAAGCCGGTAATATAAAGAACATCACTTCATTCTTTATTATATCTTATTTCATTTTGGCTCTTCATCTTGCAATTGGTATCTCGTATGAGAAAAAAATAGCCACAAACTATGAAATTCTAGACTAAAAGAGGGTTATACCATCACCTTGAATATCAAATAGGAAACCAAGTTCATATATCTAGGTATGAAGAACATCCATTAAATCATTACATAAAACTAGTGATGCAAAATATTTTAAGACTTATATAGATGCAGGTGAATATGTATTTATATTGACTGATCCACTTAATAACTATCCAAAATTTTTATACTACATGGATGAATAGAGTCTCTGATACCATGTTTAAAATAGAGTATTATGGCAGGACCCATGCGTCATACACTCCATACAGATAAACAACGGAATGCACAATAGAAAAAACAAACAACTTTAATGCAAGGTAGAAAAAAATATAGAAAATTCCAGACCAAGCTTGCTTAGGATGGAAGCACCAACTGCTCATCCTTCTTCTCAATGCCACATTGTTTTCACTACATAACCAAGGATTTGAATTTAGAAAAGAACTGTTGTATGGTTTCAAAACTGCTGGGTTGAAGAGCAATTAATTCATTCTCCAGAATATGGTCCCTCAACTCATATTGCTTGACAAAGAGGGTCTCAAGCTTCAACCAAACCTCTCTTGGTGTCTTCAATCCATCAAGGTGGAAGAGAAAATCTCTAGAAATATGAGTACACATGAAACCAAACATTTCATCTAATATGTTTGGATACTTGGCCTTCTCAACAACTGCCTGAGGTTCGACCTCCTTTCCCATTGTGACCCTATATAGACATTTGTTGCACAACACCATCTGCATATCCTCCCTCCAATCAAGATAATTGAAGGGTGTCAGGATACTTGGAGACAAGGGAGCATTTAAATTCTCCGTTGAAGCTGTTGGAGCGAATACAAACTGAAAACCACTGCTACTGCTGCAATGAAAACCTTCAACATCCTGCAAAAAAATATCAATTTTGGAGATAAAATACTATTGAGCACTACTTTAGGACAATAGGAACTTTTATCCATATCCTTCACACCTGGCTATACCTCAAAGGATTTCTCCAGTGAATTTAATGCAATGGCAGCATGATTTGCTATGGAAATCCAGAGGCTTTTGGTGCACTGCTGAAAGCAGCTTCTCAACCTACGCTCTCTAAGCTCTGATACCATGCGAAATTGTAAGTCACAGTAGATCATAGAGCTAAGAATACCTCACAATGAAAGAATGAGCAAAAAAGGTGAATTACAGTGAAAATTACAAAGAAAATAGCAAAGAGCAAAAAAGGTGAATTACAGTGAAAATTACAACCCCTACATCATAGATAATTGTAGTGGAATCACCTATAATGAACTCCCATTGAGACAACTTCAATTATGGCATTAGAGAAAAGAGTGTCTCCACAACTTGAGTTAAAAACTCCCAAAAATCTCAACCAACAGAATATATCCAAAATGAAATCCATTCAATTTTAGTATAAGCCTCATCAAAGTCAATCTTTAGAAAAAAACAAACTTTGTCTAGTTTCCCTTGTACATCAACACTTTCCCAAGACGGAATAAGATTGTGTGGTACGAAGTGACCATACTGAATCTTATTTACTCATATATCAAAACCCTTGTAGTAGTAGACTTAATCCTATTTGGTAAGGATTTCGCTAAAACCTTATAGGAGGCATTAAAAGGATTGGTCTCCATCCTTGCACCATTTATCTTTTTGTCCCCTTAGGAATAAGTTTGATCACACCTACACACATATAGTATATCATAATTGATTGTGAAGCATAATTTATTATTGAACTCATAAGGTAATCACTAACATAGAGACTTGCTCTCTACCATGTCTTGAATTGCATCGATTAGTTCATCCTCATCCAAAGCTCACGATAGATAGATTTGCATAGTTCTTGATACCTTAGAAGTAACAACATGCCTAATGGCTTCATTGTCTCCATTTTTATTTAGCACCACATCTCCTAGTGGGTATTGATATTTTGGAAGTGGCTTTTGAAAATTTATTTTGTTTTTCTAGATCTTATTTATGGGTTCGAGATCGATCTTTTGGTACATTTATTTTAAATGAATGTTTTTGTTTGTAAGTACTAGAATTACATCTTTGTGGTATGTTCTCCATCTTTATCTTAGTTTATCTTGGCCCATCCAATTGATCAATTGATCTCATATTGTTCGAAATAAGGGAGGGAAGGCACCCCGTGAAGTCTCATGTAGCAAAGTAGAGGGAGGGGGGAGATTGATCTATGTTTGAACTCTAGGTGGATGAAAATGTAGACAGAGTGGTTGAGACTAACTCTATGAGTTAAGTTATCTTGATGCACTCCCATTTACATGAACTCCAATGATGAGCGAGCTTGATCTACATTTGAACTCTAGGAGGCTAAAAATGTAGATAGAGTGGTTGAAACTAACTCCATGCATTAACTTACATTGGTGTATTCCCAACTGCATGAACTCCAACAATACACTATCCACCGTGGTGATGGGCGACTGAGAGAGGGAACCACAAGAGATGGTGGATGGGATTATGATGAGAAGGAAACAAAGGATAGATAGACATGACTGCATGGGGGACAACAAATGTTGTCGAAGGGGACATATGTTCAATCGCTAGGAAGGCAAAATCGTATACTATATAGGCTACTCTCCTTGTAATGGTTGAATGGCCACTGCCAACCACCCTGAGTAGTTGTCATTAACGAAATTATATTGGACTTTCTTGCATCTTTAGCATCAATTGAATTAGTGTTGATATGATTGGCATCTACCAACATGACATTGATGGACTTTTTCCCTATCAAAAAATCCATGGTTGTTGAGTTTTTTTATCAAAGTGACTAGTGTTGACATAATGTGATCAACGAGCATGAAGTAGATAGAACACTATCGACCCTTTTCTACTGGGGCTACCTCCATTGCCGTTCCTCCGATTCCTACTTCATTGACCTTCATTTTATTGGTTTTTCTTCATCGATCTTACTTTGTTGACCTTCCTCTTGCTTATCTTCCTTTGCTGTTTCTTGATCCAATTTGGACCAATCCTACCACCTTATGACTAAGCCATTTTTCCAAAATTGTTTCAAAGATGCTAAGTTGAGTAATCACATAACTAAGAAAGTTGAGTAATCACAAAACTAAGAAGTAGAATCCATAATCTTGCTCCAAGAGAAGAGGAGAGGTATTTAGAATGATATAGGGTTAATATTCACATTAAAAGTGTTATAATCACCCTTTAAAGTTAATTTTTGATGTTGCACCACAAAAACATGCAAATTAATTAAAAGAGGACCTTCTTATAGGAAAAAACACAACGGAATAATTTTTTTTAATAAATAATGATAGGGAAATGATGGAAACAACTGCCCAATAACTCTTGTTCGAAGTAGAGAAGAGAGATAGGTCGAATTGATACATAAGGGTTTCAAGGGTTTTGGTGCTCTGTAGGGTTTCATGCAGAAGGATTTGTAAGCCATCATGAAGGTTCAACTAATGTTGACACAATGTGATCAACGAGCATGAAATGGATAGAACATTATTGGTCCTTTTCCATTCGGGATCCCTCCATTGCCATTCCCCTCAATCCTCCTTCATTGACCTTCATTTTGTTGGTTTTTCTTCATCGATCTTACTTTGTTGACCTTCCTCTTACCCATCTTCCTTTGGTGTTGCTTGAGTTAATTTGGACCAATCCTACCACCTTATGACTAAGCCATTTTTCCAAAATTGTTTCAAAGATACTTTATTGAGTAATCACAAAGCTAAGAAAATTGAGTAATCATAAAACTAAAAAATAGAATCATAATCTTGCTATAAGAGAATAGAAGAGGTACCTTAAGAGTGATATCTGCAAAATAATTAAAAGAGGACCAGAAAAAAAAACTAAACATTTTCCCTTTTTTTAACCAACGATAATAGGGAAACGACAGAAACAAATGCCCACTAACTCCCAACCGAAGCAGAAGAAAGACATGTCAAAATTAATACAGGAGGGTTTCAAGGGTTTTGATGCTCTGTGGGGTTTGATATAGAAGCGTTTGTAAGCCATCATCACCATGCTGGGCTGTTGAGTGTTGTGTTCTCTGCTAAGATCATCGGCCTCCTTTGCAAGAGTAGGAGGAAGTAGAGCAGTAGTGGGAAGACGGGGATTTGCAAACAATGCCCCAGCTACTGCTACTGATGCCACCTAGCAAGACTTCATATTGGCCTGGAAGAAGGTGGCGCCCAACGCAGAGCCTCCGAAGACCCCATTGACATTCATGGAGTCGTGCCCTACGGTCCCTGGATCCATTCCCACCAAGCTCACCATCAACTTCATCTCGCCCTATCAGGTCAAATTGTACTCCAAGGAGGTCAGTTCTTTTCTTCTAAACTTTCCTGTCTTTTTTTTAATAGAGGAGATTGGCTTGTTGATTGATTGGAAAAATGTACAAAACATTTATTAATCAAGTACAAATTATGCAGTGCCTCGGTATAGCTGGAAGGCATTTTTCGAAATCAAGATCTCATCCGAGCTATAAGCACACTGTATAGTGAAATTTATTCTATCTTCATCATTTTCTATACACACAATGTGTACATTTTTTGCACTGTAAATCAGAATTTCTGCATAACAAGAACACTTACTTTTCACCTTAAACGATCTTTAGTTTGAAATCAATTTCAAGATCAGAGTTTGTTCTGTGTCCAAGGGTGACACGGGGAGGTGGTGATCTTGATCTGAAGTTTTTGCACCATTTGTGGATCCGGCATTGCACCTTGTGTGGATTCGGCATTGAGAAAAACTCTATTTTCTAGCCTTTCTACCCTGGTCCGTCCAATACCTCTTCCACTTTCAATATCTTCTGTCTGTTGCACTCTGCCCTGCTGCAATTCATCAATCCAGGTGTTTTGATGCATTTTTCCAGTAGTTTATGCTCATCTCTTAGCCGGTCGATGATGTCATTGGGTTTCTGACCAGGTTTCTATGCCACAGTTTCCATATAACCTCTAAGAGAGGTTTGATTTCACGTTATTTTCTGAATCTCGCTCTAAAAAGTTTGCAGGTTAGCTAAAATTCGATTGCTTCCCATTGCTGTATAACCTTGAAAAAAACATCTAGACATTGAAATAGCTAATGGAAGAGGAAAAGACACAAAGTGGGTGAAGAAAAAAAGGGGGGAACGGAGAGGTTGCAACACTAAATAGCACTGCTGCTGAAGAGAAGCAGGCAACCACTAGTAGGGAAAAATGATGCCAGAAAATCAGTAGGAGCAGGAGATAGCAAAGACTACTTGAGAAAAACAAAGGAGAGCTCAGGGCATGCTAATTCGAATTGATTGTCTTTACAAAGGAGGGGCCAAACAAACTGAACCATAGAGTTCTATTACGGATCATGGTTCTTGAAGTCACAGTGAGGCATGACCAAAATCTTTTAGATTAATATGATCAATAATTGTATTATTTCCAAATTCCCACTTATAAAAACAAACTCCTGTTGATCAAGTTTAAACATTAAACTTTTAAAATTTAAGGGATAAATGTGAATTCTTTGAAGTTGTCTTAAATTTTTGAATGCTAGATTGCTTGCACCTTTCTCTAGGTTCACTCTTTTATCTGTTAATTAGTCAGCTTTATAGTTATATTGGCCTACGACATGTTTGAAGGAAATATTTGTGAAGAAGCGACTTTTGTGTTCTACATCTCTGGACCAGTTTAATGAGTGCTAAAACTTGTGTTCATCTGATCATTCATCATGCCAATTACCTTTTTTGAACCCCCCAGACACTGTAAGCAATCAATGCCTTGACAGCTTGCCAGTTCTAATTCTTTCGACATATCTGTGTCCCCAGGAAAGTAATGGGGTTTCTAGTCTCTCCTCTCCCCAGGTTTCCCTTTACTGCCACATCATATGTTGCACTGCAAAATCCCCCTAAATGTTAAATGAAGGGCCAGAGGAGCTTTAAATGAATATTTCATAAAACACTATACTTGCTAAGTTCTGCAATGGGTAGAAGCTTAGTGTGCTTGACTATGGGAAAAAACTCCGTGGTTAAGTGAGCTCAAGTTAGAAGGGGATTGGGATGGGTGGCCTTCCCAGGAAGTCCTGGTTGCAGGTGCAAGTCCGGAGGTGATGATTGATTCTATTACTATATGATTCATTGAATCATTTCTGTACTTTGACTCCCATGTCACCCCTATGAGAATTACTCGATGCAATGGTTGCGGAGTGGACATTTCAAGATCATGAGAAATTGGTCATTCTAACAAGTGACAAACTGCTCATGGGAGATGGGTCATGCATTAATGACTTACTCTAATGGAATATTCAAGCTCACGATAAATTGGTCTTTCTAACAAAATGCTCCTGGGAGATGGGTCGCGCATTAATGACTTACTCTACGTAGTTAGCCCGACATACTCTACGTATTTAGCCCAAAAAAGAGTCTTTGGAGTATCCCATTGTTGCATTAGTTATTCTTATTCATCCACTATGTTAAGCCCCAACTTTGGAAGCAATTTATTTCTTGTGCCTCACGACTTTTAATTTCCCTTTTTTTATTGTTGTTTCTCACAGTTTCCTTTAGAAGTATAATAAATTTTCCTTTTTCCTTTTTAAGGTTGCAATGTTTATTGTAAAAGATGACTTTATTGGATAGTCCATACTCCAATATTGAATAAATGTGTAAATAAGCAAGCATATTTTAGTGAATAACGACTTACCTTTAAAAGAGCTCGGGGAAGTTTTCATCCATCCTATGAAAATACTTTCCCCACTAAAAGGAGGATCAAGAGATGAAATTAAATGTTGTTCAGAGGGACCTTCTAGAGATCGTAAGTTATATAAAAGTGAAAGAATAGATGATTAATTGATTCTTCCTCAGAATGGCATAGGGAACATCTTGAAGGGATTATGATTCCTTTCTTTTGAATTTTTAGGCATTAAACACTTTTTATGAGCTAACAGCCAGTAGAATGCATTAACCTTTGGAAGCGAAAAATGAGCACCATTTTGACTTAAAATTTACTTGGGGAACTGACTAGGGAGGGAGTTCCACCTTTGAATTTGATTAATTTGCTTATTGTATAGTTATACATACTGGAAGAAGAAGGTTATCCCCATATCAAATGATTTTGGATGTCTTGAGAGAGTTGACCCACCAAGGAAATTAAGTCCTGCAGAAGGAAAGGTGGACTTGTTCTGTTGACTTAAGTCTGATATGGCTTTAATTCCTTTTACATGGAGACAGGTCAGGATATTTCTGAGTTCAGGGATTTTTTCGAGAGATTGATTACCTATAATTTTCTCTTCTCTATTATGAATGCTTTTTTGAAAACAGGGATTCCAAGATAAATGGCCGAGTTTTTCAAGTAACCCCGTATTGCTGAGCCTGTTATCCTAAAATTTCCTGCTTATTGAGTTCTGCACTACATAACTCAGCCATCTAAGTGACCAACACAGTCATCTTCTGCCTCTATTCTCAGCTCATTAAATAAGTCTGCTATGCTATAAGAAATGACCAGGTTTGAGATTCAATAGAAGTCTGAATATATTCTCATTACTCCTGATAAACATCATTGTATTCTCACTTTATAATGGTGGCATTTTGGTAATGAATCCTTGCTAAAGAGTTATTTACTACTGTTTCTATTTACGTGAATGTTTAAGATCTGTTTGTATAATTTTATGTGCACAACTCCATAATGAGAATATGAAATATCAAACCCACCAGTGAGCAACAAAGTATTTGACCAAAGGTTTAAACCATTCCACTCATACAGTAAATCCAATACTCGGTCTTTGATAAGAGGGACACTTCCAGCAGTCTAAGATCAATAGTAAAGGAGTGCTCAATAAGAGTACAAGACCTAGGAAAAACACTAAGGACTACCAGTTAACCAATATAATACTATACAGGGGTCTGAAGTCAATATATTGCTAAACATTTGTTAAATATTCTTAAACAAGTTACGTAGTCAGTGAGGAAAAATTTCAGCTAGTTTGACTTGGGATTTTACATATTGACCAATGGCGACCCCCATAGGCAATGGTCATTAAAGGAGAGCCTGGACTTGAGTAAGTCAGTTTTCCAAACCAACTTATACTTTATGGCTTCCCAATATTTCCAAATAATTTTTGAAAAAAATCCTCCACAATTGGAATAGGGGATGGTGTGGTCAATATGGTTTGTAAATTTATTTTTTTCTAGTTTTTTGGTCTATTGTTCTCCTGAAGTAATACAATTTTTGAGAAAGTATTTCTAGGATTCCTTACCTTCTACAAAAGTATTTCTAAGATTCCTTACCTTCTACAACTCTATTGATCCATTTGGCAAGTAAAGTTTTTTCCTGTGTTCGGGTGGCCAAAATAATCATTCATCTTTTCTCCCTTGGGGTACAACAAAGGCAGCCTCATGTCCATTAAATTGGCATACGAAAAGTTGCATAGAATCTTATCCAAGTTAGCATAGGCATGGATTGATGGAACCCCTTTGGTGCAACAAACACCTTGGTGCAAATTTGAAATATTCTTACAAGAGAGAAAGGCTTCAAAATCCATTTATTAATTTTCTTTGAAAACATTAAAAGAATTGTTTCCCATAATAACCCTTTTGGGGAGGCTCAAAAGGAAACGTAAAGTCCTAGGAATTTGAATGCTTGCTAAGGAAACCCATAATTATCCTTATTTGCTCATTATGTTTCTTTGGAGTCTGTATTGAACCACTATAAGCCTCCAAATATCCCATTTTTGTGCCTTATTATTGCTAATTTATCACATTATAGCCATTTCATTGTCTCTAGTTCTTTCTTGCAAATTGTTGTGCTTCGGTAGTTTTATGAAGGTTTGTGATAGAATATTTGGGTTACATGTGTTATTGGATTTGAATATGATAATAATTGTGTTGCAAAGTGGTTTACAAAACATATTTCCTTGGGCTTTCTGGTGTTTTATGCTTGCTATAAAGTCTTGCTTATGATTGTTGTAGACTCTCCCTTTGCATACTTTCCACAAAACATGGTTCAATGACTTAATTGTATAGTTCACCGTTAACCAACAAGTTGTGTACTTTGTAATTCACCTTTAACTGACAAGCTATGAAATTCTTGCAAATTCCATAGAACAAGGATCCATGCAAAAAATATGTTTACATCACAACTCAACATAACACAACATACTGAATGGTTAAGGCAAACAAAATTTGTAGGTTCAACTGATAGAGGAGTGATGAAGCTAAAGGAGTTATTAGTTAGTAGTTTCCTCATTGATCATTTAACTACCAAGAATCTATGAGTGTTTCCATGGGAAGAAATAGTTGTAGGGAGTCTTGAACTTCCATGTGAGCCATTAAGAAATCCAATAACTCCCTAGTGCATATAGGGATTTTTGGATCCCATAGTAGGTTCACCATTTGATAGTATTATAGAGCTTCAGAGGAAAGCACTACATAGAATTGTGTATTTCAGAATCCATTAATGTAGATTGCTACAGGAGATTTTTTTTAGCAGCTTATTGCTAGGGTACAGTAAATGGATTCATCATCCTAGCAAGGGTCCATTTAGAAGGTAGAGTTGGTGAATGTTCCTTCTTTCTGTTGTGTTAGCCCCCATTTTGCATGGATGTCCACATGTGAAATTTTTCACACCTTTAATAGGTGGTTGTGGATTGATAGGGTTGATGCTATGGTTTTGCTTCATGTTGTAGCACATGAGTGGTTAATACTTGCCTTTGTGTTGATGAATCTTCATTCTAGTAGCTATGGAATGTATCTTCTCAAGATGTTTTTTTACTCTCATGCGGTTTATTATGGATGTATTCATAAGGGTTTGATGATGATTTTCATCCACATATGTCACATGGATCATTTTCTTGAGGAGCACCCTAATGTTTTGATATTCACATGGAATCTAAATCCCATATGGTGTCCTTTCCAATAGAGTGCTTGGCATGTTTGAGTGATAGTTGGAAGGTATTCCATGGGTTTGATTTGCTTATGGGGATGATATAGTGGCCTTTGGAGGCCTCTCCTTGTGGAGCATTCTTGTTCACGTTGTATTCTTTATGCTCATGGATGTTTTATAGTGCATACTCCTTAGAGTGCTCTGCTACTTGCATGATTGATGACATATGGAACTAGTGTTTTTGTATAATGACGTGGATGTATTATGGCGCCTTTCATGGAAGTGACCCCCCCCACCCCACAATTCTACCATGTGTATTATAGTATGACTCACATTTCAGGTGAAGTTTCTAAACTTATAAGGTGTCCACATGGTGATTGAATGTAACCTTCTATGAGAAATTTGGAGGGAAGAAAAATGAAATAATTCCTTAAATGTTTGTTGTGTCTTTGTTGTATAAAAATGTGAAATTCTGGTCACTATTGGGTTATTATACAACCATTCTAGGCTATGGCCATTGCATTTTGAGGAAAAAAATCCAATAGTGATGGAGGCATTTATGGGTCAACCTAAGAAGTTGTCATACTTAGAAAAATTTAAATGGATTTTGGAATAAAATAATTTCTCTTGTAGCAAGGAATTTTAAACAATAAATGACAAGAAGAGTGAATGCTCAACCTCATAACAATAATATAATTTGGATGTTATGATTCAAACAAAAACCAGGAGGAAAGAAATCAGAGTCTTATAGCATCATGAT
This sequence comes from Larix kaempferi, assembly GCA_027924585.1. NCBI lineage: Eukaryota > Viridiplantae > Streptophyta > Pinopsida > Pinales > Pinaceae > Larix > Larix kaempferi. Next base: position 1,334,824 of record BSBM01000884.1, read on the forward strand.
AGAAGGCTGAGGGTGCATAATTAGTTGCTCCAACATTTGTTTGGAAATCCTCTTAGCATATTTATAACACTGTAATCATTTACAATAGTAAGGAGGGTGTATTGCTAGACCTAGGAAGGTAATTTTTTCTACCATTTTGTGGGGTCTTTTTTCTAAAGCGCCCAGTCCATCAATGCAAATGCTCAGGGTTACTGTGCAACAATTATTTTCCATAGTCGTTGTAGCAAAAAAAATGGACACTTCACATACAAAGATCTCTTATGTGTGTTATTTTCCAACACCCCCTAGAAGTCAAATTTGTTGTAGTGTACATAATGCAGAAGCACAACTTTTCCAAGCTGTAAGTAGACTCATGAATTAGCTATTTTTTCTTTATTTTATGAACTTGAAAAGATATAACTTATCATATCAATGATTAAAATAATGTCATTTCTGTTCTTTTTTCCATATAAATAGTGTTCTTACAGTTTGAGAGTAAAATTGATAATTCTCATCAGAAGGAGGATTCATATTTTTCATGTTGTGTTCAATGAAATTTGTTATCCTTTTTGTTAATAATTTTGTTTGTTTAAAGTATGATCATTATCTCTAATACTTGTCTTTCCATCATAGGATTCTAAGGGTGAATCTAACTTTAGCAAAATGCACGTAATACGTTTTTACTTATATAGTTGTTACTTGAGATTCCCCTTAGGCATGGGGAAATTTGTGAAACAATTGTTGAACTTATGATATGCTGCAATACGACCTTTGGGAATGTTATTGATCTTTTTGCAAGCAATGATGATGATGAGAGTGAAGTGCTTGCATTAATGGACATACTAGTATATGCATTGCTTTCTTTTCTACCTCACTCCCCAACACCTGTACGTGCAGCCATTGAGCATGTAACTAACATAATGAATGTTCAATATGGAACTGGAACTTCTAATTTGTCTTATTTTTTAGGTTATTTTGATGAGATGATTTTTTATTCTTTGTTTTAATGCAGGTTTTAGATGTTTTTGTGACAGTATAACAAATCTAGGACTAATGAATATGTTGCAAATTGTAAACAAGGATCTGAAACCATCTTGACACAAACCTACAATTATTGAGGACAGTGACAAGGAATACCCTACATACATGGTTATAAATAGTTCATTGCATGCATAATATTTTTTTTACATCCCAGGTCTAAATAGTTCATGGGCTTGCAATGGGAGGAGGTGCAAGTCTTGATGTCCCAACAAGTCTGTGACCATGACTAGCTTATCACAAAACCATTCCAGGTTCAGCTAGTTGAAGTAGAAATTCCTCTTCCAAAGAGCAACACTTCCAATGGTTGTAGCAGACTTCTAGCATCTAAGAGTATTTACTACTATCCAGTCTTCATTTGCAAGGGAATATAGGAATGAAGACCAAGAACTCTTACCCAACTCCCTCTCTTCCTTAACGGGGCCATGGATAGCCTTGCATCTGCTAGTACTAGATGTGGCAAAGGGAGTAAAGATCATAACTCTTTGGTTGTTAACAAAGCAACTAATCCTCCTAGGCTAGTCAAACCTTCCCTTGTTGTCTAATTTGGATTTTTCTGAATTGCATCATAGATTTGGGGCTCCACAACCATTGCAGGTATGATCTAAATGTATTTATTTACTATACGTCCATTTCCTTGTTGTCTTCCTTGCATACACATAAATTATTAATACTTTCCCATGGTCTAACTTTGACATTTTGCAGCCTCGACCTAGAATATCACCACAATTAGGGCAGAAATCTATGCCTCCAGCAAGCCAATAGATTCACCTAGAAATTTTTTCCAATAGGCAAGGTACACTAAAGACAACCGTGGGCGTGTCTCCATCAGTTCAACCATAACTTGCATAGTATACTCCACAAGTTCACTAGTTTCCTCTTCTTGAAGGGAAACAACCAAAACCTCCTTCTTCACAAGTGATTTATGTGTCCTTACCTCAACAACCTCCACTAAATTCTTTATCAAAAGTGGTTTTTACACCTTATCCTTAGCAACCTCTATTAGCTCCTTCATCATAGTTTCCTTCTGCATCCTATTCTCAACAGCCTCAACCAACATCTTCATCAAATGTGCTTTCTTTAACATATTCTTAGCAGCCAAGACCTATGATTAATGAGAATCTACCTTCCCAAACTGTCAATGTGCCTATTATCACTGGTGTATGGGGTTTGAGAATGCCTCCATCGTCATCCTTTATGGTACAATTTATCTTTACTTTATGCAAACCAAAGTAGTTATTATGGGTGAGTTCTCTTTGTTTTTTGTTGTAGCATGGTAGCTTTTAGCACTTATATTACATTCTTGACTAACTTGGAATTCCCCAATTCTGAAAGGGTTCTAGCTCAATGGAAGAGTGCCTTCCTTACAGGCAGGAGGTTGGTGGTTTGATTCCTCCATGCCCTATTGATATTGCAATATTGGTATTTTTAATAAAATATAATATACTATGATTTATTATGGCTATATAGGGGGTTTCAAACCGTCTTTGTATGTTGCTACAAGGGGGGTTCTAAACCACCTTCATATGTCACTATGAGGGGGGTTCCAAACCGCCCCTATAGGATTCTACGAGGGGGGTTACTAACTGCCCCTATAGGCATCTATGATAGGGGCTCCAAACTGCCCCTATAGGCTTCTACGAGGGGGGTTTCAAACTGCCTCTATAGGCCTCTACGAGGGGGGTTCCAAACTGTCCCTATAAGACTCTACGAAGGGGGTTCTAAACTTACTCTATAGGACTATATGAGGGGGGTTCACAATCACCCCTATAGGCCTCTAAGAGGGGGGTTACCAACCACCCCTATAGGCATCTATGAGGGGGGTTCCAAACTGCCCCTATAGGCCTCTACGAGGGGGGTTTCAAAGTGCCTCTATATGCCTCTACGAGGGGGGTTTCAAAGTGCCTCTAGAGGCCTCTATGAGGGGGGTTCAAAACCGTCCCTATAAGCCTCTACAAGGGGGTTCCAAACCGCCCCTATAGGACTATACGAGGGGGGTTCACAACCACCCCTATAGGCCTCTAAGAGAGGGGTTTGAAACCACCCCTATAGTCCTCTACGCAGGGGGTTCCAAACTGCCCCTGTAGGTTTGTATAAGGGGGATTATGATGAGGGTTCACAACCGCCCTCTTAGGTTTCTATGAAGAGGGCTCAAAACTACCCCCGTAGGTCTCTATGAAGGGGTCTACGAGGGGGGTTTAAAACCGCCTCCGTAGACCTCTACGAGGGGGGTCACAAACCGCCCCCAAAAGACACTTTTGGGGGCGGTTCCAATCTTGTCAAAAACCACCCTTAAAGGGAAAAACTTTTAACATCAGTGCCTTTGGGGGTGGTTTTGCCAAAACCACCCCCAAAGGAACCGATGTTAAAAAATTTTCCCTTTAAGGGTGGTTTTTGACAAGATTGGAACCGCCCCCAAAAGTGTCTTTCGGGGGTGGTTTGTGACCCCCCTCGTAGAGGTCTACGGAGGCAGTTTTAAACCCCCCTCATAGACCCCTTCATAGAGACCTACGGGGGCGATTTTGAGCCCCCTTCATAGAAACCTAGGAGGGAGGTTGTGAACCCCCCTCATAAGCCCCCTTATACAAACCTACAGGGGTGGTTTGGAACCCCCCTTATACAAACCTAGGGGAGGTTTGAAACCACCCCTATAGTCCTCTATGCGGGGGGTTCCAAACCGCCCTTGTAGGTTTGTATAAGGGGGCTTATCAGGGGGGTTCACAACCGCCCTCCTAGGTTTCTATGAAGGGGGCTCAAAACCACCCCCGTAGGTCTCTATGAAGGGGTCTACAAGGGGGGTTTAAAACCTCCTCCGTAGACCTCTATGAGGGGGTCACAAACCGCCCCCAAAAGACACTTTTGGGGGCGGTTCCAATCTTGTCAAAAACCACCCTTAAAGGGAAAAACTTTTTAACATCAGTGCCTTTGGGGGTGGTTTTTCCAAAACCTCCCCCAAAGGAAAAACCCCCCTCGTAGGTCACTTTTGGGGGCGGAAGACAATCCCCCCTAAAGGACAAAAATGTAGTAGTGCTAGGTTCGATACCATAGGTGTGGCCATGGCCTTGTAGTCCATCATCCTGAACCTCTTTAGGATCTCTACTGCATACTTCCCTTGTCCAAGGAAGATCCCATCTGCACTTTGCCATGCCTCCATACCTAGAAAGTAATGCATCATACCCAAGTCCTTCATCTCAAACTCTGCTGCAAGCTTCCTCTTGGTGTCAGCAATCAACCCATCCTCACCTATAACAAACATGTCATCCACATATAGGACTAGTATCACTGGATTTCCTTCCTCAACCTTGTAGTAAAGGTTGGAATCTACTTTACTCTTGTTAAAGCCCAAACTGGATAGAAAATTGTCCATCCTACCATACCAAGTCCTAGGAGCTTTCTTCAAGCCATACAAGGCTTTCTTCAACCTGCACACATATGACTCCCTGTCACATGTCTCAAAACCAAGTGGCTACTCCACATACACTTCCTCTTAGACTACACCATTCAAGAAAGTTGTCTTGACATCCATCTGGTGTATCTTCCATTTCATCACTGCAGCCAGAGCAAGTACTATTCTGATGGAAGTGTATCTAGATATAGGAGAAAAAGTCTCTTTATAATCTATTCCCTCTTTCTAGGAGAAGCCATGAGCTACAAACCTTGTCTTGTATTTCTCTATGCTACCATCTGCAGCATGCTTGATCTTATAGATCCACTTGGAAGTCACAACAGACTTCACTTTAGGTCTTGGGACTACATCCCAAACATCATTCTTCATGATCGATTGGTATTCTTCGACCATGGCATCCTTCCATTCTTTCTTTTCTGCTGCTTCTTCATAACTTTAAGGTTCTTTGTTCATAATGTAACAGAGTAAGGCAACATAAATGGTATGTGATCTAGTCCTCTTCCTTTCTCTATGTTCTTCTTCTAGAATGCCATATTTTCCTGCATCTTAGATGAGCTCTCTAGCCCATGTAGGTTTCCTCTTGTGAGAGATCTTCTCACGAGGTGGATCTATAGGTTGTTGTGGATCTTCTATTTCACGATCTTCTTCTGGAATTGCTTCATTCATAATGGTGTCTTGAAATCTGGTTACCTTTGGTTCTTCATTGTCTTCAATAGGTGTCTTCCTTGATTTGATGTATGTTGAGTTTTCATCAAATGTTACATCCCTGGTGATATCAATCTTCTTGAACCCTGCAAAGTATATTATGTAAGCCTTCGAGCTTTCACTTCAACCCACAATGATGCCCTTCGTTCCTGAAGGATCTAGCTTTGTCCTCTTTTCCTTTGGAATATGTGTATATACAAGATAGCCAAATATCCTAAGATGGCTAACTTCAGCTTTCTTACCAGAGAAGACTTCTTCTGGTGTCTTGTTGTCAAGTATCTTGTGAGGTGTTCTATTCTGCACATATACAATTGTCCTAGCTACTTCTACCCATAGATGCATAGGCAGATCTTGGTCATGAAGCATTTACCGAGCTGCTTCTATGATAGTTCTATTCTTCTTTTCTGCAACTCCATTTTGTTGTGGATTGTAGGGAGCAGTCAACTCCCTCTTAATCCCTGAATCACTGCATAACTTCTTGAAATCACCTGAAGTGAATTCTCCACCATTGTCAGATCTAAAAGTCTTAATCTTCTTAGATGTTTGATTTTATATCAAGGCTTTGAATTCCTTGAACTTATCAAACACTTCATATTTATTCTTTAAGAAATAAACCCAAGTCTTCCCAGAGAAATCATCAATGAAGGAAACATAGTATACATACCCATTCAGAGAACTGGATGACATTGGACCGCATACATAAGAGTGGTTAATTTCCAAGATCCCTTTTGCTTTGCTTTCACTGCTTGGAAATGCCTTCTTTGTGTTCTTTCCTTTTTCACATCCTTTGCAAATAGCTTCATTCTTTGACTGGATTTCAGGAAGACCTTCTACTTCTTTGCTTGCAATTGGTAGTCCCCTATAGTGCACATGAGCAAGACTTCTATGCCAAAGTTCACTTGGCTCCATGGATTCATGTACCATGGCATGTTCAGGTTGTCCATTTAATTTGTACAATCCTCCCTCTTGCTCTCCAATCACCACTGCATCATCTAGAGTTTTACCCTTTGGCCACATGAGTACTTGGCCATCTATAAATGCAACTCTCATTCCCTTTTCATCCAGAGATGATATGGAGAGAATATTCTTCTTGAGTCCAGGTAAATAAAGAACATCTTGCATTTTCAAAGACTTCATAGAGTCTAACTTGTAGGAGGCTTCACCACTTCCTTTTATGGGATATTGGTAGTCATCCCCAAGTTTCACCTTATGGGGTGACTCATGTTTAGATAGATCCATAAAGGATTCTTTAAATCCTGTCATGTGTTTGGAAGCCCCATTATCAATAAGCCAATCATCATATGCATGTGAGATAGTATGTGTGAGAGCAGAGATCAGCACATATTCTTCCTCACTTCAAGAGTCTTCACTTTTTGCCCTATTCTTCTTCTTGGGAGGTTCATCATCCTCACCAGCATGAGCATGATGCCTCTTCTTGATGTTCTTCTTCTTGAATTTGTTGTTAACTTCTTTTGTTTTCTTGGGAAATTTTGAGGCAACGTATCCTTTCTCATTGCAATTGAAGCATCTCATATCTTTCTTCTCTTTATGATAGGAATGAGAAGATTTCTTGTGGTGAGATGGCCGCCTTTTGAACTTGCCTTTCTTCATGTGAGATGTGAGGGCTTGATCTTCACTTCCCATCTTTTCTTCTCAGGCCACAAGCCTTGATTCTTCTTGTGAACATTCCTCCCATAGTCTACTAAAGGAGATCAATTTCTTTCTTGTAGAGATTCCTTGGATGAAGGAGTCCCATGACCTAGGTAGGCCATTCAAAGTGGTCATTACAATTTCTCCATTCTCCACTACTTCATCCATAGCTTCAAGTTGTTCCTTGATTTGAGAGACCTTAGAAAAGTAGGATTGAATGGTCTCTCCATTCTGGATCTTTACTCCTTTCAATTGGTTCCGCAAAGTCATCTTCCGATTTATGTTCTTACCCTCAAACAACTTATTTAAAGAGTCAAATATCTCCTTAGGTGTCTTAAGGGAAGACAAATGGGGTATGAGATGGTCCTTAATAGAATCAGCAATGACTCTCTTGGATTTGACCAAGTTCTTCTTGTGTAAGGCCTTAGCCTCATCTCCCTCTAGAACTGTAACGTCTTCCTTTATGTAGTTGTCCAACTCATTCTCTTCTAGGATTAACCCAATCCTATACTTCCAGGCTCAGAAGTTATCAGCCCCTTCAAGCTTATCCTCAAGCTTGGTGTGGTGAGACATCTTAATGAGAAAGTCAAATGGAAATAAAAGATTTAGGTCTTCCCACTTGATTTGCTGAAAACAGGATCTGGAGCTGGATTAGGGTTTGTTAGAGAAACCCTAAAAAATTAAAATTTGAATTTCAAACTTCTGAAAGGATAGAAAGATGTGCCTTGCTGATTTGGTCAAGCTGATATACTCAGAATTTGAAAACTGGAAATTTTCACCCCTCAAAATTGCTTTTGAAACATCTGAATTCACTAGACAGGACCCCAAACTAAGGTTTGATAAAGCCCACCCTTCTGCCCAGCCAAAACATTTGATCGAATTCTATAAACTTTGATTTTCTTGAGGAGTATCCAGCCGTGGATTCAGATTCCAAAAATTCCAACTCTTTCTGAAACCCTAATTTCCTGCAGCAGAGATTAGGTCAAAACTGAAAATGCTCAGAATTGAATTCTATCTCAACAGAGAGATGCGCCCTTCCAAGGAGAGTCAATCTAGCCTCCTACCTTTGGTGAACTATGGAGAGAAACCCAAAAATTAAGAAGCCCTAGCTTCTGAAGCTGCATAGTGCCTTCTTCTTAGGTCAGCTTTGATACCATGTTAATTTTTGAATAATTTCATTCCATTATCATTCAGGATCACTAAGAGATTAACATGTACAACATATCAATCATAGACAGAAAAGAAATCACACAAGAGACATAGAGTTTCACCAGGGAAAACCAAGAAGGTGAAAAACCTTGCAACTTCCTCAGAGATAGAATAAACCCAAATACAAGATCACAAGGATCAAACCCAATAAGATGTCCCTAGCAGATGCTCCTCCTCCTCCACATGTGCACCACTTTCTTTCTTAGCTATGCGAGCTTGAGTGGTGAGTGAATGAATCAAATGAGAGAGACAACCTCTCTATTTATACATTGACTTGACCTGTCAATAATTCACTAGGGCTGACTTGCTACTCAAGTCTAATAATCCAACCACATGACCTAACTAGCGCCGACCCCACACTGGTGGTCTAATAACCCATCAATACAAATGACGACACTTACAATGTAACTTGCGACACTTGCAAATACAAATGATGACACTTCCAGTCAAAGGAATAATACATCTCTGTGGGATATACAATAAAGTACAAATGTAATACATAGAAGAATATCTTCCGAAGTGACAAATACATCAACATTCACCAAGTGCAGGAAACTTGGAATCTCTTGAACCTTAAAAAGTCTAATTTTTCCATGCAAGAGGGTAAACTACTAGGTCACATAATATCCAAGGATGGGATCAAAATTGACCCAGACAGGATAGAGGCAATACAGAAAATTCAGCTCCCCAGGAGTAAAAAGGAAATCCAATCCTTTCTAGGCATAGTGAACTTCAGAAGGAGATTTATCCCCAATTTTGTAGAAATCATGAGGTCAATCACCTGCATGCTTAAGAAAGACAATCAAGTCAAGTGGACTGCAGAAGCTAGGAAATCATTTGAGGATATAAAGAGAGCAATTTTTGAACCACTTGTACTGATCAGCCCATATTTTGGTAAGGAGTTCCTTATGTTTTCCTTTGCTTCTAAGCATTCCATAGCAGATGTGCTTTTACAAAGAAGTCAAGAAGGAGATGAGAATCCCATAGCTTTCTTTAGCAGGGCTCTCAGATATGCTGAGCTCAAGTACAACATTATGGAAAAGCAAGCCTATGCCATGATCAAAATTCGAAAGGATTTTAGGGTTTATGTCCTACATTCCCATATTGTAGCTTATGTTCCCAATGCTGTTGTGAACGAGATATTGACACAACCTAATCCAGAAGGTAGAAGGGCGAAGTGGATAGCTACACTGCTGGAATATGATCTGGAGATCAAACCTACAAAGCTTATTAAAGGGAAAGGCCTAGATAGACTCATGGATGAGTCAAATTGAGATTCAATGAGTATGAACTTTTTGTCACACATACAGGTAGAAACTTCCCAAAAGCCACTACCTCAGGTATCAGACAAATTCCTATCCTCTCCTTGGTATTTTGATGTTTTATATGTTTTGTAAAACTTGCAAGCACCCCTTTAGATGGGAAAAATCAAAGCTAGGTCCACCAAGATGAAGGCCATGAAGTATTGCATGCTGAATGGTTGTCTTCATTGGAAATACCCTGGGGGTGTCCTCTTGAATCACATTGTGGAATACAAGGCCAAAGAAACACTAAAGGAGTTCCACAAAAGAGTCTTTGGAGGGAATCATTACTGGAAAGCCACTGTTCACAAAGTTCTCAGGGTAGGGTTCTATTGGCCTACTATGTTCAAAGATTTTTATAAAGAAATAACCATCTACCATGAATGCCAAGTTTTTGAGTGAAAGAGGAAGCTCTTGTCATTTCCTCTGAAACAAATATCTGTGGAATGCCCTTTCCAGTAGTGGGGACTTTACTTCATTGGTGAAATTTTCCCCAACTCCTTTGGACAACATAGGTGGATACTGACTAATACTGATTATTTCACCAAATGGATTGAAGTAGTGCCTACCATCCACGCCACAGATACAGTCATCATCAAGTTTCTAGAGGAGAATATCATGTCCAGGTTTGGATGTCCTGTTAAGATAATCACTGATAATTCTTAGGCCTTCAAATCCAAGAAGATGGTCAAGTTCTGTGACAAGTTCCACATCAAATTAGGTCGTTCTACTTCTTACTACCCCTGGGGGAATGGACTAGCAGAATCCTCCAACAAAATCCTGGTGAGGATAATCAAGAAGTTGCTGCAAGAAAATAAGAGGGCTTGGAAAACTGAGCTCACCCTTTCCCTGTGGGCTGATAGGATCACCTCTAAAAGGTCCATTGGAACTTCTCCTTTCAAATTAGTATATGGAACAGAGGTAGTATTCCCTGATTCCATCAGAGGCCCTGCAATGAGATTGCTACAAGAGCAAGAGGAGGAACCAAACCTGGAGCTGAGGAGAACTAACCAGCTGGTGGAAGTGTAAGAAATCATAGAAGGGGTGCAGGCTGAAGCCATGAAATCTTGTGACTAGATCAAGAGAACCTTTGACAGAAAGACCAAGGCAGATGATTTCCAAATAAGAGATCTGGTACAAAAATGGGATGCTAGAAAGGAAGACCTGGCCCAAAAGTTTGATAACCTTTCGTAGGGACCCTATATGATCACTGCCTATCATGGGAATAATGCTTTCTTCCTGCAGGACAAAGATGATGGACCAATTGGCAAGGGATCCATCAACGGGCGGTTCTTTAAACATTATTTCAAATGAAGAGCAAGTCCGCTGACCCACCTCCACTTTACATTGTCATTTTCATTTTCAGTTAGTTATGTTCCAGTTTTGTGATACGAAGGGGAAATAAAGAGAAAAGGAATAAGGGCCACAAGAATACATGATCTTGCTACCTCACAAGGAGGATAGCATCCCCGGTTGGAGCCACTATTAACACTTATTTTGGTTTCCACCAGAGAAGGTGGAGGAAAGCTCCCACCCAAAGCCCCAAGGTCACCCATTAGATGGTTGCATCAAATAAAGGGTTGGGATACCCATAATTGGCTAAGTGTTGAACAAATCCAAGCCAAATGACCAAGGCGCAGGGAGGAAATGGGAAAATACAAGGAAGGAAGACCCTTCCGCAGGAAAAACTAGCAGTAGGAGCTTCTTCCACAACCAAAGAAGATTGGATGGATAAGATCAAGGAGCAGATCAGATCAATGGTCGAAAGTGTGTTCCGCAAGCCCATTTCTGATTCCACACCCATATTGCGGATTGTGGATTGTGGGAAGCAATTTCCCAAAGAGCGCGCAAGGAAATATTCCACATTGCGCAACCCGCATTGCGGATTGTGGATTGTGGAAAAATAATATTCCAGAGAGCGCAAAGGTAAGTTTCTGCAATCTGCATTGTGGATTGCGGATTGTAGAAAGATCATATTCCGAGGCACAAAAATGTAAGTCTCTGCATCTTGCATCCCGCATTGTGGATTGCAATTTGCAGAAAGGAAAGTCTCGAGAAAAGCACGAGGCTGCAAGACCAATCCTTGGATGCCACGTGGCTAATTATGGGTTAAGGAAAGGACCATTGTTTAAAGGATCGTTGCGGAAAGGCCCGTTACGGAAGGGAAATTGCAGAGGCACAGATGCAGAAGGGAAATTGTGAAAGCGCAGTTGTGGAAAGGAAATTGTGGATCGAGAAAGTTTTGTAGAGCCAGTTACAGTCGCGGGAAATGGAGATTTTCACAGAGGAATGGCACATACAAGGATAGAAAAGTGGCCTGTTTCGGCTAACTATCATGATCAAACCTAAAAGGCCAGATCCGATGGATGAGAAGGTGGCTTCCATGGCCCAATGGTGCACTGCAAGCATACGCATTTCTTCTCCTCTACGCAGGACAGAATTAGAGGTTGTTGATTCAGGCGGCTTAGATCGAATGGCATCATCATTACTAGTACAAGTTGTTTTGAATCAGTTAGGATATTTTGTTGTTTGTAATCCTATAAAAGCAAGTTCCGAAGCAGACCACCAGGTAGGACATTTTTGTTTCATAGAGATTACGGCTCTGCACTGTATCTGACTCATCCTCTTAATTCAATGAGAAGACCTGATTTTGGAGCTTGAGATTCCTATTTTGTGTGTTCTAATTTCTGTTATTTCCTGTGTATGTGTTCTTGGTTTGTATTTCCATTAATTGTTTACTTCTGTAGTACCTAAAGATCAATATTACATGGTCTACAATTCATTCCAACATTCTCCAGATGCATATGTCTAGGTATTCCACCCCCTTTTGTCTTGAATTTGGAGGTTAGAATTCATTCTTAAATGCTTTAGCCTTGTGGTCGAACTTGTTTCCTTCCTCTACCTCCATTTGCTTATTACTTTGATGTCAAAGAACCATGTCTATCTTGCCTCCTGCTCCTGCAATCGTGACCCAAACCTGGCATGGATGATAGTAACTCACCGAAGTTGACTCCATGCCCAATTGTCCTCCTGTTCTTAACTCCAACCAACCAAAAACCCCTTTTAATTCATTGTCTAAAGGTCTAGCCACCACTTTGACCGATATCCAAGCTCGATTTTAGGCTACATCATGTTGCTGGAATCCCCAAAGGGAGATCCCTCCCTGTGGTTGGAAAGGCTAGTTTCCATCCACTAAATATTGGTTTGCAACAATTACCCCATGGTATTTCCTGCCACAAATTTTCTCTTTCTCTCCCCCAACCCCCATATGCCCCCTACACCTAATCACCCTCTCCCTCTCCCCCTTTCCCTAGAACTCTCTCTCTCTCACTCTCACTGCTTCCTCTTAACCCTTACTAATTACCTCTCTCTCTCTCAGCTATTCCTCCTAACCCTTACTAATGAACTCTCTCTCTCTCTCTCTCTCTCTTCCCAACCCCTACTAACCCCCTATCTCACTCTTTCAACTCCCCCTACAACTTATCATCCCCACATCTCTCTCTCTCTCTAACCCTTATAAACCCCCTCTATAACTCTCTCTCCCAGACTCCTCCACCTACACCTAGGCCCCACCCCCTCTCTCTCTACCAAACCCCTAACACCCCACTCTCTCTCTCTCTCACTTCCCTTAAACTCCCACTTTCTCCCCCTAATCCCCCTCCTACTCTCCCTTCCTATAACCACTTCCCTTATCCCTCCCTCTCCCTCTCTCTTACTCCCCCCACTCCCCCCCCCTCTCTCTCTCATAATACCCCTCTGCTTACCACTTTCCAACCCCAATATCTCTCTCTTTATCCCTCTCTCTCTTCCCCCACCCTATATCCTCCTCTCTGTAACTTCCCTAATCTTCCTGAAGCCCCTACCCACCTACCCCTAACATGATTTCTTTCTCTCCCCCAACCTCCCTCTTCCTCCCTACCACTAATCTCCCACACCGTCCCCCCTTTCCCCCATCTCTCCCTTTCTCTCTCTCTCTCTCACCCTAATCCTCCCCTTACCACTACACCTCACCTCCCCTCTCTCTGTCTAGCCCTTACTAAACCCTTCTCTCAGCCTCCCACCACCCTACTCCTCTCGTTATCTTTAACCCCCATCTATCTTTCTCTCTCTCACCTCTTCTCCCAAACCCTTAATAACCCACTCTCTCACTCTCTCTCTCCCCTATTCCTCCACCCACACCTAGCCCCCACCCCTAAATATATCCCCTAACCCACTAAAACCCCCCCTCTCTCTCTTTAACTCACTCACAACAACTAACCCTCCACTCTCTCTCCCTACCCATCATCACTCTTTCCTCTCTCTCTCTCTCTCTCTCTCACACACACACACACAAACATGCCCACTACACACACATAGACACACACACACACACACACACATGCCCACTACACACACATAGACACACACACACACACACACACATTCCCACTACACACACCTAGACACACACACACACACACACACATGCCCACTACACACACATAGACACACACACAAAACCCTATACTCCTCCACCTACCTCTAATCCCCACCCCCCATCTCTCTCCTAACCCTCTAACATCCCCCACACCCCCTCACCCTCTATCTCTTTCTCTCTCTCTCACCCCTACTCCTCCATGTATCACTAGCCTCCCCCTTATCTCTCTCTTTCTCGCCCCCCCTACACTCCCTAACCCTTTCTAAACCCCTCTATCACTCTCTTAAACCACTACTACTCCCCCTCCTTTCTCTCTCTCTATATATCCTACTCCACCTACACCTAACTCCCACACCTCTATTTTTCCAGTATCCCCCTAACACAACCCCCTGCTCTCTCTCAACCACTCTCACTACCCTTAACCCCACCTCTAACTCCATAAACCCACTCATGTTATCCCTAATCATCTCCCTCTCTCTCCATTTCCTTTCATAAACCGCTCTCTGACCACCATACTACTCACTCTACCTTTAACCCCCTTCCTCTTTCTCTCTTTCTCTCTCTCTCTCTCTCACACACACACATCTTCCTCCTAACCCTTACTAATCACACATCTCTCTCTCTCTCTCTCTCTCTCTCTCTCTCTCTCTCGCTCCCCCCTTCTGGTATTGTTAGGAACCCATGTCAACCTTTCTATTTACTTTATTAGTATATTGTTGTTGGACGCATATGCTTTGTAAGTCGTCCCGTAGTATTTGTTGATCCGTAGTTTGTATTATTGTTGTTGGATGCATATGCTTTGTAAGTCATCCCGTAGTAATTGTTGATCGATATTTTGTATTGGCCCATGGTTTGTATTGACACATGGTGTTGACCCATGGTATTGGCGCCTAGACTTAGTATATAAGTTTGTGTTGAGACCAATGAAGGTACCGTGAAATTTTTTGTATTGAGCTTGCTCAAAGGAGGTTGCCCCCTCGAAGTGGCCTACGATCAATATAAAAGTGATTCTGAGTTCTGTTATGTATGCTATTTTGTGTGTTTTCATTAATTAATTATTGCAGGTTCTTCACATCTGGTATCAAAGCACTTTCTTGGGCTCGTTGGGTGGAATTTCTGCCAAATTGTTTTTTTGCATATGTTGCAAGTTCAGATCTGGGAATAATCCCTATTCGCTTAACTGTGGGAAGTACTTGGGCATAAGCACTAAAACTCATTGTGAGGAATACCACAGGAACCCCAAAGTAACTGGCCCATTGACAGGACCTGCCAGTGAAAAGGGCAATGACCCCTACCTGATTGACTAGTTCCCACCCGTGAAGTAAACCGAGAGCTGTCATTTGTGGAAAAGTGGTTATCAGTTTTTCCTGAGCCGTGGAGTGACAGGTACTGCCACAATACGCAAGTCGTTAGACAACATTGGTGGCCGAGTGAAATCCTTGAACTATTAGGAAGCCGAACATATCTGGGGTCCATATCTATTTTCCACTGAACTGTTGCCAATCACTTCCGTGTTGTTTCAGATCCATTCCAAGCCATTCCAGATCTATTCTGAAAGCCATTTCAGATATCTTCTGAAAGCCATTTTAGATCCATCCATTTTCGATCCCTTCCACACCATTTCAGATCCAATTGTTCTGATCCCTTCCGCGCTGTTGCAGATCCATTTCTGGAAAAAAAAAAAAAAATCTATTTTTTCGCCATATCTCTCTTGTTTGAACTCTGTTTCCCTTGAAACTTTCTAGACATCCCTACAATCCCATTCTACATATTTCATTCCTGAGGACCCTATCCCAAATTTTACTTCCCATACCTAGAAATCTCACATTTGTCTATTATTAGGGTTTGCCATAACTTCTTCAATTTTGACCCACTTGCCTCCAAATTTTACCACCATGTTCATTCCCTATTTCTACTTCTTTGTCCCTATTTGACAAATTTTCTCATTCTTTCACCCCGCTTCCGAAATCTCCATTTTTTGTTTTCCTGTCCATCAGAAAGTGTCCAAAACCTAGTCAAACCCCAATTACCCATCCGAGTTTTTCCCAAATCCAAATTTCCCTTTACTAAATAGGCTTTTGTTTTTGTTTTCCTATCCATCCCCCCTCCCCCCCCCAAAAAAAAAAAACTCTTGGTTATGGTTGTCACCGGCGCAGGAGCAAAAAGCATGGAGGAAGCATTTGCAGCCATCCAAACCAAAATCCAAGATCTTGATGAAAAATTTCTCAGCCTCCATATTCAACATTCTGCCATGAACAATAACTGACAGCAAGAATCAAAATCTGCATCCAATGGGTTCTCTTCTTCCAGCAATTTCTGTGGTCTGAAGCTTGAATTTCCTCGCTTCAATGGTACTGATCCGACTGGATGGATCTATCGTGCAGAACAGTATTTCAGTCTGCATAATACTTTTGATGTCCAAAAATTTCCGCTTGCATCCTTTCATTTGGAACAGGAAGCCCTTCAATGGTATCATTGGTACATCAAGGCTCGGTACATCAAGGCTCATGACGAGCCAAAATGGACATATTTTTTCCAACTCCTTTTGCAACGATTTGGTCCTAATGCTTTTGATGACTTCACCGGAGCACTCACTAAACTTTGTCAAATTGGAACTGTGAGAGAGTATCAAACATAATTTGAGAAACTAGCCAATCACACAGAAGGATTGTCTGATGAGTTCTACAGGAGTTGTTTTATCAGTGGTCTTAAAGATGAAATCCAGTTAGAGGTTAAAATGTTCTGTCCCAACAAAATGATGGAAGTCCTAGGGTTGGATAAGTTGGCAGAAGACAATATTGCAGCCCAACAGCACTCCAAACCCACTTTTGTTCCCTTCCAAAATATGGGTTCTCAATGACCTCCCATCCCGCCAGCTCCTGAACCAACTTCTATCAAGCATTTGTCTGAAACAGAGATGTAGGCACGCAGAGAAAAATGGCTTTGTTATAATTGTGATGAGAAATTCACACGGGGACATAAATGTGTTCGACAAAATCTCTATCTCTTGGATATGGATTCTTCTCCTGTCTCTAAAAATTGGTGAAGAAGCTCCAGATACAATGGATGATCAGGTCGACATTCAGGAGTCGCCTATTGACCCACCATCTCAGGATGAACAACCAGAGATATCTCTCCTTGCTTTATCTGGCGTCACCACCCCCCAAATAATGCAGGTCAGGGGTTACTTCAAGAAGCTTCCTCTTACAATACTCATTGATTCTGGTAGCACTCATAACTTCATTGACCCTTGGATTGCTAAACAGGCTGATTGTTTTGTCCATCCTTGCTCCAACTTTGAAGTCATGGTTGCCAATGGGGGCACCTTACCTTGCAAGGGGAAGTGTCATAATGTGCATATCTCTCTGGAAGATTATAACCTGCGCTCTGACAGGTTTTCCTTGTCCCTAGGTGGATGTGATGTGGTTTTGGGCATTCAATGGTTATGCACACTTGGCCCCATCTTATGGGATTTTGCTGAACTTTGGATGCAGTTTTTAGTCAATGGAAAACATCACAAATTTAAGGGCTTATAAAGAGGTTCTCTCCGCATCATTAGTTCACATCGCCTAGAAAAGATCCTTACAAAGAATTCACATGGTGTCATCGCTCAACTCCATTCCATTCAGATGCACCCATCAACGGTCTCCCCTACTTCCTTGGATATATATGTAGGTGTCTTTGCTGAACCAATGGGCATGTCACCTTCAAGAGACCTTTCTGGTAAGAATTTAGCTGCATCAACATCTCAGTAGGACATGATGGCTATTTTTCATGCAGTACAAAAGTGGTAGCCATCCCTACTAGGAAATTATTTCTGCATCAAGATTGATCTCCAGAGTCTGGAACATTTTCTAGAACAACGGGTCTCCTCACTAGCACACCGGAAATGGGTTATCCAACTCATGGGTTATGACTATACGATCACTTACAAGAAGGGTAAGGATAATATGGTGGCATATGGTCCTTCTT